>JBBPRA010000221.1:0-38990 GCA_038092775.1 Boletus rubescentipes | reverse complement strand
CTTGCGTCAACATGTGGCTTTCCATTCCTCTTGTGCTACAGCAGGTAGCTTAAGAATGTCCCTGTATGTCCATTTGCAAATAGGCTTGGTTTCTGCAGAAACAGCCTGTATGGGGATTGCCTTTGACATCAAAAATGCAGCCAAATCTGCTCCCCCTTCATGGCATAACTGTTCAACGTCATCCTCGCTATCAGAAGTGGTTGGAGGCATAGGAGTGTGAGCAGGAGGTGCAACAGGGGTGCTGGGAAGATTGCCAGGCATTTGTGGTTTTGGCTGGTGGGATGGTCTGGGTTCCCTGACAATGTCATGCCAGTGCAATTTGTGCTCAATTTCCTTCACTTGCTCAACCAGATGTTGGTTGTCACCATACACATTACCAGGCTGATGAGGAACATGGTGTTCACGTTGTGGGCATGTGGGAGCAGGAGGGATTGCAGGCAGTGCAGCAGGCCTCTGCTTGTGTGGTGCAGGAGGCATAGGCATTGCCGGGCGAGGAGAAGGCATGTGAGGAGGGACAGGAGGAGGAGATGGAGGGTGAGCAGCAGGTGGCCTGGGTTGATAGTCATCATTGTCTGCAGGGGGCAGTGGCCTGATGGGCTCACACTCACCAGTGACAGGTGGTGTGACCTGTGCAGTAGGTTGTGTGCAGGTTGGTTTTGCACAGCAGGGAAAACAGGCTTCATCAAATAGCGCATGTGCAGATGTGAATAAGACATTTTTGGGGGACCTCATGAATAGAAAGTTTGACTCGTTTCCAGGGGCCACACCAATGTACACCATAAGCTCAGACTTAGGGGCCATTTTATTTGTCTGCACATCCTCTGGGAGATGCACGTATGCAGCGCATCCAAAGACGCACAGGTGTGCTATGTCTGAATGAGATCCATACAGGACCTCAAAAGGAGTTCACCAATTGTGACAGCGAAGTGGTGTATCATTGTATACATGGGTGGCATGGGCAATTGAGAATTCCCACCAACTTTCAGGGATGCAAGCCTCATGGTGCATAGCCTCTGATTTGTCCATTACAGTGTGCATGAATTGTTCAGCATGACCATTTTGTTGAGGAGTGTGGGGAGCACTCTGGAGAATGTGAATCCCCTGTTCCTTGAGCATTGAGTCAAAAGCTTTGGATTTGTGCTCTCCCCCAGCATCAGACATCCACTGTTCAACCTGTGTTTTGAACTGGGTTGATACCATCTTCAGGAAGTGGCAGGTTGCAACCAATGCAGCATCTTTAGTGCACAAAGGTGTAGTCCATGCCATTGACATGTAGTCATCCACAAAGGTGATAATGTACCGATAATGATGGTATGACTCAGTGGGGAAAGACTTAATGTCTGGGTGGATAAGCTTGAATGTGCATGTAGTGTGACACTCAGAAGGAGGGAAACTCCTGTTGGGTAATTTGCCCATGGTGCAGCCAGGGCAGATGGAGTCCATGTTAGAGATCTCAACATCAGGGAAGTTCTGCATATGTTTGCAGGCATGATGGATCATGTCCTTAGAGGGGTGACCAAGGCAACAATGTACAATGTCATAAGTCAGTGTGCAGGTCATGGTAAGTCCTTTCAAAGGCAAGGATTCTAGGGTGTACATATTGCTACCAAGATGACCAGGTGTGAATGGGGCAAGGAGGATGCCATCATCATACAGCATGTTGATCTGGTGCATGTCCCCTTGAACTTTAGCTCCATAATTGAGCAGCTGACCTAGAGAGATCAAGTGGACACCCGAGTTGGATATGTGGCATGCACTGTGAAGATCAAGGAGATGAGATTTCTTATGGACATGGTCCATCCATCGAATCAACACATGTCTGCAACCAGTGACATGTATAATGCCTCCAGCTGTTTGTACAGGGATGTGGTCATCACCTTTAAGTTTGACATAGTCAACGAAATCCGAATGATGTGGAGTAAAGTGAGTGGAGGTGCCTGAATCAAGGATCCAGAACATCCTTCCATTATCTTTATGCTTACATGCACACTCTTTGCTATGGTTCACGTGATCAGAGCAGGAACAAGCAATGTTCACATTTGCCAAAAATGAATCTGATACAGCAGGTGTACAACTATGAGCTACTTGACCATCATGCATATAGGCAGAGAGAGCAGAACATGAGCATTGAGGTGCAAATGATGCAGAAGGGACTGACCTTATCATGTGTGGCCATCCATCGTCTAAGCCGGCAGCCTGGGCAATGTCCCCATCAACAGAGCCATAGATGTCTACAAACTCGTCATCACTCTCTGACCAGTGGTCAGCAGGAGGAGGCTCAATGGCATGATGGTGAGAGCCATGCAAGCCATGAGTTCTCTTCCACTTTGTAGGAGGTGCCTGGGCAGGCTCCTCGTCATCAGTAGAGAGTTCTGCCAGATAGGCGGCAGTGGAGGACATGTCAGCCATCACAGCATCAAGAGACGAGATGGGAGGCAGATCAGCTGGTGGATAGCCAAAAGGCTCCAGGTCATGGCCATCATCCAATAAGAAGAGGGTAGTCTCACCAATGGGAGCAGAGATGTGTGCATTCAAGGTGTGAATGGTTTCACAGGAGGGAGTAACTCCAAGCTGGTCAGCAAGGGAAAAAGCCTCTTTGATCCTGGAGTCAAAGGCTGGGCCTCCTTGACCTTGGTACAGCTGTGGTGACTGATGGACATAGAGACGAGGATTGATAATGGGGGTCATGTCAGCAATCATAGTGGAGAAAAACACGGTGGAGGTGATGTGGGCATGGTCTTGTGACTTGCCCTTGCCTTTCTTGCTATGGCAAGACTTCTTCTTCTCTCCACCAGCATCAGTGCTCTGCTGGGGCTGTTACAGTTCCACCCATAGGAACTACATTCAAATGGACATAACCAATTTTTCTCTTTTCATCTTATCTTATCTAATTGTTTCAGACTTCAAACTGTGAGGAGATTCTCTATGAGAACTCACTTATCTCTTCACAAACATGTGTTTGCCTCATGGCAAACCTTGTTCTATTAAACTTAACCTTATTCTTGACAGTTCATTTCCATGCTGTGCATGGCTATGCTGCCACACACATGCACACCATACATGTTCCATGCTTCTCTTCCATTCTGCCACCACCATGTGGTTGCATCATGTTATTAATCTCCGTTATGCCTGCCCTAGACAGTATTGGTAGATTTGATACAAACATGTACATACAGTATGATAGTATATAAAGACCAAGGAATCAACTGGCATCCCCAGTCTGATTCTCTTGGAGTTTCCCTCTAAAGCAGACTCAATCCCTTCACTTCACTTTTCAAGTGGTCCAAGCAGTCTTTTGAGATAACCTAGAGTGCTAGCCACTTTAGAAGTGTTTCAACCTGAGCATTGGTGGACTTGGAATCAATGGGATCAGGCTTTGCAATCTCCATGACCCATGTATGGCCAGTGGACTGAAGGTATGCCTTCATGGCTGGTCTCCACAACACGTAGTTTGCACCAGTGAGGACTGGGACACAAAGAGTCAGTGGTGACCTTTGAGTTAGACATGATAAAGATATCTGGAAGTGCAACAGCGTTAGCATGCAATGTCTGAGCATAGGTTCAGTACCATCAGCAGCAGCACTCAGCACACCTGCAGCTTGTTACAGCGCTGGTGGTGGCAGCAACCACTTTGCCCATAAGGTAGAGCATGGTGTGCATAGTGAAAATGAATGCACCAGCACTGCCATGTGCCAGGCAGCAAATGGGTTCACCTCCAAAAGGGGTGCTCAACCACTGTGCACTTAGCAGGGCTCATAACCTGTTGAACAGTGTGCCTAGCAGTGAACTAGGTAGGAATGCACTGGCACTTACCAAGTTGTTGGGACTTGGGATAGCTCTTAAGGGTGATGGTGAGAGTAGAAGAACAAGATGTGTTAGGACTCTGACAGCTGAGTCCAAAACTTATAAGTACACGCATTATTACCAAATATGGTAAACTACACTACAGTACGCTAATTAGGGTAGTTGAGAGCTGCACTATGGCACTCATTCAACAGTTCTTACATCGAAAAATGAGATGGATACTTGTCAGGACTATTAATCATGTTGACAATCAACTGTCAGGCTCTGTAAAGTTGCATTGGGCGAAAGTGGAGGGCAGCATCAGCACAGAATGTCTGATGGAATATCTGCCGACATGATTTCCAATGTTCACCATACCACGCAAGAGTAAAATGAAAATCAAGATGACTTGAAGGATGTCAGTCACCAATTTATGTATTTGAATATTGGTGTGACTCACAGGGCAGAAACAGTCATAAAGCGAGGACAATCAGAGTATACATATCTGTGATTGTTTCTCCAATAACTCTGAAGTGATGGCACTTGAATTCAGGACAATAACATTGGCACCCAAAAGTTGGATGTATAGCATGTCACCTGGAAAGGCTCAGGGAATGAATGACCATTTTTCACTGCACTCACCATATTTTGCCTTCTATCCTGTAAGAGTCAGCCAAATCAATTGAGCATTTACAGAGAGGACACTTCCCAAGAATGGGAGTGGGGTTGGACCAGCCTGAGGGGAAAGAGGACATCCTTTCCTCTCACTGCAGTTTCGAAGGATCCTTCGAAGTGTATCCACACTCACAATTGTGAGCACCACGAATACTATGAACTTGATAACTCAAGTGGTGGACTCCATCTCTTTGCTGTGGGAGAGGAATTCTTGAACAGGGATCAGATCATATCAAAAGTGCTGATTATATAGATCAAGTCTTGCATGCTAGCAACTTCCTGGGGTTGAATTGCACACTGAGTCAACCAGATGAAGCTAGTCTGGGAATCCCAAATGGACATGGTTAGGGTACTGAGCACACTCAATCCACATAGTAATACTTACAAATCAGCCATTCTTGCCATGGCATAAGTAACAGTGGCAGTGGTTCCATTTCGCAGGAAATAACCCTGCATCAGATACAGGTGTGAAGTAGCCAGGTAGTTCAGATTTGGTTGGAACTGCATGCCAGCAGAAACCTGTCATGGTGCACACTATGTAGGGTCAACCAGATGAGGCCAGTCTGTCCCCCAACAGTAGGAATGCCACTGTGAGTCAGGACTTGTGGCAGGCCAAACTCATTCAAGTACTTACCTGGCGGACCAGCATGAGCATGTCACAATTCAGGGTTTGAAATGGACCAATCCAGTAGCCTTCCATGATGGAGTCTTCTCTCAGTATAGTACACTTGCTCATAATACATACTGTTTGCACAGGCCATTTCCTTATGCAAAATGAGAAGTATGCATGACCAGATGTGTGACATTTACTGCGACTATGAGTTCCAAAAGCTATCCAACATTGTTTGCCTCACACTCAACTATTCCTGCCAATGCAGCTCCCCATGAAACTTGTGAAGGAGTTGGGGTAACTCCAGTGAGGTGTTTGTATCACTTTCGGACATGCAAATCATCTCAAGCTTCTTGCACATCTCCAGAATTTTGGAATGTGGAAGAGGTGCCACATAGGGTTGGGTGTCTTCATCATCTGACTTGATCTCCATGATTTCACCTTGTTCAACTGCCATTTGATGCTTGACCTCCATAACAATGGCCACCTCATCATCTTCAAACTGATACCTCTCTTCACCTATTTCTGTTTCCTCCCTAGGTGCAAGAAGCTTGTCCAAGGTTATTGGAGTGCTGAAGATGTGGTTACGGTCCTTTAAATTTTTCACAGACTTCAAGATTTCTTCTTTGGCACCTGCAAGCTGCAGTGGCCTGGCACGAAGTGCTGGAATTTTAATGACAAGGCCAGTGTGATGAGTTGCAGCAGCTGTGAGTTTTTCAACTGCCACTGATGCCTCCTTAGTATCACCTTCTGCATCCATAACAGCCATAAGAGCTGCTCGCCAATGCTTATCAACATAGGAATCACTGAGGAGTTGTTGGAGCTGATTTTCAGCCATTGGGAGGGTCATGCTGTCATTGGTAGCAAAATCCCAGAGGATGCTCCAAGTGTGTGGATCAGCATGTGTTGGGTGAGATGTTTGTGCTTGGGATGGATTGCAAGAATCTGCTTGGATCCCAGTGTGATCCCAGCTGTGTTTGATTGTTTCTGGTGTAACTTGTGCCCAAGCCTCCTTAGCCATTAGCATAGCTTCATGCAGATCAATCTTGAAGATGTTGTGCTCACTGGCTTCATCCAGGTCTATTGCATGCTTGCAGAATGCTTTATGATACAAAGCCTTGAAGCACCAGATAATGCCAGCATCAAGAGGTTGGATGAACGATGTCAGGTTTGGTGCAAAAAACTCAAGCTGAATATGATGTGGGGTGTATGCTATCAAGTGCCCAAAGAAATTGTCAACGAGAAGACAGATGAATCGCTTCTGGGCACCCATCTTCAAATCTAGCAGTTTGATCCACCTATGTTCTGTAAGTGAAATGATATTTTTGCACTGTTGAGAAGGTTACTCACTCTTTAAAAAGCTCCATTGTTATCCATGCCTTTTTATTGTTATGGTAGTAAAATCCTGATTTCTGAGGTGGCACATTGTTGAAACACCTCAGTCTTTGTGATCAGCCAACATAGAATAGGGGCAGTTCCTCACTCCCATCAGCATTGGCAGCCAGCCTGAGAGTGATGTGGAATTTCTCTTTTTTCTTGCCACTCATCTGCTTCATCGCCAGTCCTCAGTCAGGAGGGGCACTATGGATGACTCAGTAGTTATCATTCACATACAAGATCATGTTCATGCACAACCCAAAGAAGCTTGTTTCATCAAAATTCCAGTGATCTTTTGGTGGAAATGTTGACAAAACTTTCTGTAAGTGTGCTTGCTCATCTGCAATGGCATCCTTGTCCACTGATCCAGCCTCACCATGCCTCCAATATTCCTTGATCTTGTAAGCCTTGCAGAAGGACACAACCCATCCATCACCTGCAAGCCTGCTCTCCTCAGGGACATTGAACTCCTTCTTAAACTGTGCACATTTTTCACAAAGCATTTTCCTGTTGACTGTCTCCCCCTTCCCCTCTCTAGACCTCACCCACAGGATCAGTGCTTTCTCAACTTCAGGGCTGGTGATGGTGTGAGGACATTTTCTGGACAGTGCGTTTGGATGTGAGTTGACACACTCTTGTAATTCCATGTGCTTTTTCAATTTCTGTGAGAGCATTGACTGCGTGAACTCCAGGGCACCCCCTTGCCACATCTTGAAGTGTTCAACAACATGTTCTTGAGGGACATCAGGATGGGAGTCAATGAAATCAAAGATGGTGAGCCAATTATTTAATGTGAGGTTTTCTCAGCATGCCTTGGTTTTAATAGACTTCACTGAGGTTGCAGGAGTACCAGTCTGGCTTGAATTTGTTTCTTGCAGCTTCTGTTGATATGGAGCAGGTTTTGGTTGCAGTTTGCATCTCTGGAGCTTGGGAGGCATGGAGTGTGGGTGCACAGGCAATCTAAGCAATCAAAATCAATTTGGGTTTGTGGAATGCAATGGACTGAGACCTGGACTCTCTTGGTGTTGCTCAACACCGCCAGTGGTCTATCTCACATTGCATGAATGGGGTGCGAATATCATGCAATATACAATATGCAAAATTTCACTCATCTATGTGTGCGCCATTGTGGTTTTACCCAAAAGTTCATGCAAAATGAGATTTATGCATGATTACCTCATGCATTATGAGCAAGTGTACTATAGAAGGTACATGATGTATGATCTTGTCAATCCTAGTTTTCTCACTCCCTTTCAGATGGTACAACATTTGTCATCTTTGTGCCACTGTCTAGACAGCCTTCCATCTCAGTGTGGGCCCTTGTTTGTTGGGCACTTGAAATAATTCAAGTTTTGTCGCACCTGGACTGACCAGACTCTAGTGAAAAGTTGGCAGGATCATATGCTACCCTCTGAATCTCCTTTGCACACCTCTACCACTTTCTTTGTTGTCAGAATCCAGTCTATTTCAAACCCTGACCATGGCACCAGGCATTGGATTCAATGTATTGTTGATGTGGTCCAATTCGTCATGTCCTGTTCCAAGCTCAATGTTGACCCGTCCTTGACTTTCTGGAAATGGGGCACACTTATTGCCGAGTTACCACATCATTTGATTACACTGAGCCCTAATCTGAACCCAAGGTTATCCACACATATTGGTCCATCCCATCCTTTATCTCATTGATGATGCCATGCTCATGCTTGTCTGCCAGGTACTCGAAAGAGTTCAAGTTTCATATTTGGCCCCCATAAGTCCCAACTGCAGGAGGCAGACTAGCTTCATCTGGGTGACTCAGTTTACCAGCAGTGCCATGTGTTCCATGACAAGTTCTAACCAAATCCTAACTGTTGACTACTTCACATCTGTGTTGGATCATGTTGGATGTGGCATTGTTCATCAATTCACTATGAGCCATGACCACTACTTGTACCACAGCTGGAATGGTTTTGATGACTGACTGGTAAGTACTAGTCAGTGCAATTGTTTTCCAAACCATGATTGAGATTCTCAGGCTAGCTTCATTAGGTTAAGTTAGCATACCAGACCAATAGCATTAGCCAGCATGCTCTCAATTCAAGTTAGTCAATACACAACATTGTGGATGGTGACAGAAAACCTGTTTCTCATTCTCACAAGCATGAATGCCACATGCAAGTTGTCTTTATCTCTTGAGCTGTTATGGTTCCACCCATAGGGACTACATTCAAATGGACTTGGTGAATTTTTCTCTTTTTATCTTATCTTATCTGATCATTTCAGACTTCAAACCATGAGAAGATTCTGTATGAGAACTCACTTATCTCACAACCTTCTCCATTTCACAAACATGTGTTTGCCTCATGGTGAACCTTGTTCTATTAAACTTAACCTTATTCTTGACAGTTCATTTCTGTGATGTGCATGGCTATGCTGCCACATATGTACATGCACATCACACATGTCCTATGCTTCTCTTCCATTCTGCCACCACCATGTGGTTGCATTATGTCTTTAATCTCTGATATGCTTGCCCTAGACAGTATCAGTAGATCTGATACCAACATGTACATACAGTATGATAGTATATAAAGACCAAGGAATCAACTGGCATCCCCAGTCTGATTCTCTTGGAGTTTCCCTCTACAGCAGATGCAATCCCTTTGAAACAACCAATAAAGCAAGTCAATTGCCTTAGGCTTTCCACTAGACAGTGTGAACCACTAATGAAGGGATGAGTTGATCAAGTCCGCTTTAGAGGTGAAACTCCAAGAGAATTAGACTGGGGATGCCAGTCAATTCCTTGGCTCTTATATACTATCATAGGGTATGTACATGTTTGTATCAGATCTACTGATACTGTCTAGGGCAGGTATAGTGGAGATTAATAACATGATGTGATTGCATGGTGGTGGCAGAATGGAAGAGAAGCATAGAACATGTGTGGTGTGCATGTGTGTGGCAGCATAGCCATGCACAGCACGGAAATGAACTGTCAAGAATAAAGTTAGGTTCAATAGAACAAGGTTTGCCATGAGGCAAACACGTGTTTGTGAAATGGTGAAGGTCATGAGATAAGTAAGTTCTTATGGAGAATCTCCTCATGGTTTGAAGTCTGAAATGATTAGATAAGATAAAGTGTAAGAGAGAAAAATTGACTAAGTCCATTAAATGTGTAGTCCCTGTGGGTGGGACCATAACACCCTTCCCTTCACTTTCCAAGTGGTCCAGGCAGTCTTTTGAGATAACCTAGAGTGCTAGCCACTTTAGAAGTGTTTCATTAGAATCAGACTATATCTTTTACTCTACCTTATCTCACTTGCTGATGTACAAAAGACAGTGCACAGCAACCCCTCCAAGTTGCAACTAGAGGCGCTCACAAGTCAAGTGCACCTCAGTGCAAAACCTGCTTTTCATAGGACTCTCTGTGCCTTCTTAGGTCCCTACTCTGATAAGACAGGAGACTGTATTGGCCAAGCTCAGAGAGCAAGGGCCAAACTTACTCGCAAGCAAGCATTCCTTGTGAGAAGAGACTAGGAAGAAAGTAGCACAGGAGCTGGCAGCAGTAAAAAGAAGTTTCTACTGGGCCCAGAGCATGAAGAAGCACAGGACAACAGTCCTATAGGTTTAAACGAACCTTCCAGAAGGATCTGTCTAGCCTCACTGTGTGCTAGCTGATCAAAACCACTAGCTTCCAACTGTCCCCTCACCTAGAGAAGGTAGAAGGGAAGAACCAGAGCACTACTTGACAAAAAGTATCTGGCAGAAGTTGTAGATTGATGTCACCACCCTCTACAAAGAGTAGAACCAGTTTGTTACAATTCTCTTCTTGGGCTGTGCTCTTTTCCTCATCTTGTCCTTTCATGCCACATCTCCTTTTCTGAAGTCCCTTTCTTATGCCTATCATCACTATCTTCTTATCCTGGGACCCCTTACATTCACTGTACATGCCCTCTAACCCCTATGCCATTCCTTGCATTACTACTGGACAGGGGATATCCTTTTGCTTATTGCTTCTTAGTCATGGACATTTACTCCTCCAGCTGATTCTCTCGTATCAGCTGCATACCCCTCTTACTCATTCTCTTTTCTATGACATTCCATGACATTCTATTCTTACTCAGTGGAATGTTCTACCTAGTTCCACTATGTTCTTTAGCTTACTCAGCAGATCTCTTCTGGAGTATATAAGTCCACATACTTGTACTTATTCTGTACTCTTGATCTGCGCAATATACACGTCATATCTTCCTTGTCTTGAGTCACTTGCTCCAAGGCCTAACCTGCCTTTGCCCCTAGTCCACCTTGTTGCACCAGAGCTTGCCAAGCTCTTGACTATCTCTATAAGTCTATGTCCTACTTTAAAGGGCTCTTTGCTCCTTTACCTCGATCATCTGTGATGCTTGCGTAACAGTTAGGAAGACCTTCCTTCCCTCCACAGACAAAAGAACAAAAGCAAAGATGTCCATAGAAAACATTCTGGTGGCACTTAGCATTATGCTCTTCATCACAATTCAGTCCTTACTGCTCCTTATCACATTTCTCTCATATGTTAGCTGCTCAGTCACCTACACATTTGAGTCCCTAACAGGATATTGGAGTTACTCGGTCAACTGGCATACCACCAGCAATGGACCATGAAGAGCACAACCTTTGATCAAAGAAGAAGAAGAACTCCAACCCTTGACAGAGGAGGAGACATTAGCAGTATACAACATGTTTAATGAAGATGAAGATATCCTCATAGAGGATGAAGGAGAACACCTCCACCCTATGGAAGATGTGGAAAGTGAGCAGATACTCCCTTTCCAAAGAACAGGAGACTGGGATTGGAACCCTACCCTCCAAACATGGATTCAAGCAGGTGGTAAAAGAGAACCAGGACCTGCTTGGCACAGCTGGGATAATGCTGGTTGGAGTAACAATGAGCTTACAAGGACCTGAGATGACTGGGCCGCTCGTACTCCCACACCAGAACCACCCCCACCATACCCCCATGAAGAATTCAATGACCTACCAGAATTGGAGGCAGTTGAGGAAGCACCTCTTCTAGTGTTGATGATAGCCAATCACATGGAAGAAGAGGATGAAGAAGAGGATGAAGAAGAGGATGAGGAAGAGGATGAGGGAGACAAAGAATATTAATCTGTGAAGAGAAACCATGGATATTTATTTCCATGCTCCAGTCTCTATTCTCACCCTTAGGAATCCAAAGACCTCAAAATGACCTGGGCCTGGATTGCCCAACTTATGAAAATGATGGCAGGCCAGAACTGCAAAGAAACTTGGCTGCTACATGTTAGTGGCCAATTCTCAAGAAAGACTTCAAGAAGGCAGGGAATAGGAAGCAACTCCTTAATTTTATAAAGACAGGAATGGCAGAAAGGGCCAAGACAAGGGACCCTAACGCCATGGACATTGATGCCGCCCAGAGCGGCAATAATAAATACTTCAACTGTGGCAGAGAACACTTCACCAAAGAATGCAAGAAGCTGAAGCTGCAGTGTGGTGAATGCAAGTTCCTCGGCGGTGGTCATAAGAAGGGCTGTTCCTGTCAGGGCAAAGGCAGCTGTCAGGCTTGCAGCGTCAAGACAGAAGAAGGCACAACCTCCTGGGATGGGACTAAAAGCACCAAAAACAAGAAAGAAGATAAGGGCAAGGGCTGTGATTGGTCCAAGTCCATTCAAGGAATGTCTTTGGACAAGGCAAGGGTCTGGTTCAAAGATTACAAAAACCTGGCTGCAAAGTCAGGAAAAGCCTAGGCTCGAGGCACCAATCTGGGTGTGCTGAGGGTCAAAACAAGTATGATATCCTGTCTGTGGAAGAAATCAAAAAAAGTGAGGATTCCATGGATAATAAAAATATTTCCAATTTAACCTTGCCGTCAGAGGGGTCCCCTAGTGGGCTCACCAGGGACATTAAACCTGGGCTTAATTCCTCTAACAAAAACAACAAAAATATTATGAAAGAAGAAATCCCAGAAGACACGTTTGTGTGCAGCATCAGACCTGCACAAGAAATATGCCTATCTATTCAGATTGCACCAGCTAGTAGCCAAAATTACTTCACCAAGCTTGATGCACTCCTGGACTCAGGTGCAAATGCTGTCTTTATTGACAAGATGTGGGCAGAAAAGCACAAAGTACCACTTATGGCCTTACAAAACCCCATTCCTGTGTATAATGTAGACAGAACATGGAACTCTGGTGGAAGCATTACCCACACAGCAGAGCTGATTGCTGAATTTCAAGGACATTGTGAGAAGATCACGGCAGAAGTAAGGGACCTGGGAAAGAACTCATTTATCCTGGGATTCTCTTGGCTCAAATGCCACAATCCAGACATTGATTGGACCAAGGGAACAGTGAGAATGACACACTGTCCGCAACACTGCCACATGCTCCAGCCCAAGTCGGCTTTCCTAGCTTCTCTCAAAACAGAAGAATTACAATATTCAGTACCAAGTTCATGAAACAATACACACACTTGAAGTGCAACAGGACAAACCAAAAGAAAAGACTCCTGAAGAGCTAGTACCAAAGGAGTATCACAAATTCCTTAAAGTATTTTCGAAAAAGGAATCTGAGTGCATGCCACTATGGAAACCATGGGATCATGCAATTGACCTCAAGGACATGTTCAAGCCAAAGAAAGGACATATCATCCCTCTATTGCCAGCAGAGCAAGAAGAGGTTACAGCCTTCCTTGATGATCAATTGAAGAAGGAATACATATGCCCTTCTAAATTCCTCCAAATGTCACCAGTGTTCTTTGTTCCTAAGAAAGATGGGAAGAAATGGATGGTACAGGACTACCATTACCTAAACAAACACATGGTCAAAAACAATTACCCATTGCCTTTGATCACACAACTCATTGACAAGCTCCAAGGAGCTAAATTATTTACGAAAATGGATCTCAGATGGGGATACAACAATGTCCGCATTAAGGAAAATGATGAATGAAAGGCAGTCTTCACCTGCTTCTGCGGATCATTTAAACCCCTCATCATATACTTTGGGCTATGCAACTCACCTGCCACCTTCCAAGTGATGATGAACAAAATCTTCACAGATATGGATGATGTTGTAGTGGTCTACATTAATGACCTGATGATCTTCACAAAAACAGAAAACCAAGCTGAGCATGACAAAATTGTCCTGGAAGTGCTCAGAAGACTAGAAGAAAATGATCTATTTGTAAAACCTGAAAAATGCATGTTCTGCACCACAGAAGTTGACTTCCTCAGCATGATAGTTGGACGTGATGGGATTAAGATGGATCAAGAAAAAGTAAAAGCAATTTTGGAATGGCCAGAACCAAAAACAGTCAAAGGAGTTAGGAGTTTTCTCAGACTGGCAAACTTCTATTGAAGGTTCATTAAAGATTATGCAAAGGTGGCTAGACCCCTTCATGACCTCATGAAGAAGGAAAACCCATTCTATTGGGAAGAACCCCAACAAGTAGCATTTGACATGCTCAAACTCCACTTTACCACAGCACTGATTCTGGCATTCCCAGACATAGACTGTATCTTCCACCTTGAAAGCAACACAAGCAATTACACTACAGGGGCAGTTCTATCTATAGAAAAAGAAGGCATATGGCACCCTGTCGCCTTCTCTTCCCACTCCATGATACCACAGGAATGAAATTACCCGATCACAGATAAGGAGATGCTTTTGGTGATCCAAGCCCTGGAACAGTGGTGTCACTATCTAGAAGATGCTAGACACCAATTTGAAATATGGAATGACCATGCAAATCTCCAATGGTTCATGAAAAGGCATGACCTTAACTGAAGACAAGCATGCTGGGCACAATATTTATCTAGATTCAATGTGGTCTAGTGCTACAAGCCCGGACCATCTATGGGAAAACCCAATGCACTCTCTAGCCGAGAAGATCATGGAGAGGGAATAGAAGATGACAATAAAGGAGTTGTTGTCATCACCCCAGACAAGATTAGAACAACCATCTTGATCACGGATGAAGGGGATTGAAACAACCCAACAAAGCAAGTTAATGCCTCAGGTCATTCACTAGACAGCTTGAACTACTAATGAAGGTGGAGAGTTGGATCAAGTCTGCTTCAAAGGGTGAAACTTCAAGAGAATCAGACTGGGGATGCCAGTTGATTTCTTGGCTCTTATATACTATCATAAGGTATGTACATGTTTCTACTGAATCTACCGATACTGTCTAGGGCAGGCATAACAGAGATTAATAACATGATGCAACCACATGGCGGTGGCAGAATGGAAGAGAAGCATGGAACATGTGTGATGCACATATGTGTGGCAGCCATGCACAGCATGGAAATGAACTGTCAAGAATAAAGTCAAGTTTAATAGAACAAGGTTTGCCATGAGGCAAACACATGTTTGTGAAATGGCAAAGGACATGAGATAAGTGAGTTCTTGTAGAGGATCTCCTCATGGTTCAAAGTCTGAAGCAATTAGATAAGATAAGATAAAAAGTGAAAAATTGACTAAGTCCATTAAATGTGTAGTCCCTGAGGTGTGACCATAACAGGGATTCACTAAAACAAAAAATTTTTAATGCCACTTGCCTACTGTCAGAAGCTGATGTTCAAAGGCTATGCGAAAAGAATGCCATTTGTGAAGAATGTAATGGCACACTTATGGACAATTTGGGCAGACTTTACATGCCTGAGAGTAATCTATTATGGATGAAAGTCATCCAAAAACACCACAACTCCCCAGCAGCTGGACACCCAGGCTATGAGAAGTCATTGGAATTGTTGCAGCGCAACTACTATTGGCCCAGGATGGCCACAACAGTCAAAGAATACATCACTAGATGCAACACATGCCAAAGATTCAATGGATCTAACACAGCCCCAGCAGGCCTTCTACACCCACTTGAAACCCTGTCATTATCATGGGAACATATCTCAGCTGATTTCATTACAGACCTTTCTCTCTTCCATGGCTTTGACACAATCTTGATGGTTGTTGATCAGTTCTCAAAAGAAGTAGAACTGATCCCTTGCACAAAAACATGTTTGGCCCTGGATATAGTCAAGTTATTCATGCACAACGTGTGGAAGCATCATGGACTCCCACATTCCATTACTTCAGACTGAGGGCCACAATTTGCTGCACAAGTCATGCAGGAAATTAATAAAGCCCTCAGTATCTCTACTAAGTTATCAATGTCTTTCCACCCTCAGATGGATGGTCAGACTAAAATAGTAAACAAAGAAGTTCAGAAGTTCCTACAGATCTACTGCTTTAAAAACAAGATCAATGGACTAATTGGCTTGCCATTGCCCAGTTTTCCATAAACAGTAAAAAGCACGCATTGACAAAGGTTGCATCCTTCAAAGCAACACAGTCTTACGTACTCCGCATGGGAATTGAACCCTTGCCTGTGAACAAGGCACCAACTGCCAAGGATTCCACATTCAAAATGGAGGGTATGCTGGAAAGCATGAGAAAAAATCTAGAAAAGGCAAAAGAGCAGATGAAGCTCAATGCTGACAAACACCATTCAGCAGCACTGGACTGCACCATTGGCCAGCAAATTTGGCTTGCTACCAGGAACCTGCAGTTAACCTGCACTTCTCAGAAACTTACAGAAAGGTGGCTAGGCCCCTATACCATCATTGGCTTGGCAGGGCCCAATCCCATAAAATTAAAACTGCCAAGATCTATGCAGATCCATCCAGTTGTTAATGTCTCACTGATTAAACCCTACCTTGGACCTATGGAAGGGCAAACTCCGTACCAGCCCAAACTGCTCCATGTGACTGAAGACAGAGACAATGAATGGGAGGTGGACCACATCATGGATTCTTGCCTAAAAAATAAGAAACTCGAATACCTTGTTCATTGGAGAGGCTATGACAACTTGGATCATACATGAGAATCCAAGTCCAATCTCAGAAATGCAAAAGACGCTATCTGTGATTTCCATGAATCTCACTCCTTCACCCCACATGCCCTCTCCATTGATCCAGCAGACTTTCTTCTGCTTTTCCAAAAGTGGCTGGAGCTGTTTACTGAAATTAATCCGTGCTGCCTTCCTTTTGATTGCCTGGAAGTTGATCTTTAGAAGGGGGGTAGTATTACGGTCCCACCCATAGAGACTACATTCAAATGGACTTAGTAAATTTTTCTCTTTTTATCTTATCTTATTTGATCATTTCAGACTTCAAACCATGAGGAGATTCTCTATGAGAACTCACTTATCTCACAACCTTCTCCATTTCACAAACACATGTTTGCCTCATGGTGAACCTTGTTCTATTAAACTTAACCTTATTCTTGGCAGTTCATTTCTGTGATGTGCATGGCTATGCTATCTCACACATGCACATCACACATGTCCTATGCTTCTCTTCCATTCTGCCACCACCATGTGGTTGCATCATGTCTTTAATCTCTGATATGCTTGCCCTAGACAGTATCAGTAGATCTGATACCAACATGTACATACAGTATGATAGTATATAAAGACCAAGGAATCAACTGGCACCCCCAGTCTGATTCTCTTGGAGTTTTCCTCTAAAGCAGACTCAATTCCTTCCCTTCACTTTCTAAGTGGTTCAGGCAGTCTTTTGAGATAACCTAGAGTGCTAGCCACTTTAGAAGTGTTTCATGAGCTGGGTCTGACAAACGCCTAGAAGACACAGCTTTCATGGCCACAGTTCACTTTGATGTGACACACCAAGACTTGGTTGCCAGCATTCTTGTCCTAATGTATGTTGAGGATAACTTTGATGGGTTCGTTGTGGTGAAAGTGTCTACAGATAGTGTAGCTGATGGTATGCTCTATGAATACATTCAGAACATTGCTCATGTCAAACAGGCACTGTATGCCAAACTGCACAGGGAGGGAGATCTTCTGTTAGACTCCAGGCCAGTTTTCAGGCCATAGTCTACAGATGCATACCAGCTCACCTTCTTGGCATTTGTGTAATAACATGAATCAGTGTTCATGCTGCTGGTTTCACTTGTGGACCTTGTGAACACAGCGATTGTTTTGTGTGTCAAATGGCCAAAAGACCCACTCTGTTGTGCCAGTGCCTTGCTTGGCTGGAGGTCACCCAAAACAACACTACCTATCTGTGGTGCTTCAAAGTTCAAACACAGGGCTGGAGCAATCTTTCCCAGCTTGGGTTAGGTCTCTTGTTTATGGGTGGGCTTTCCATGTAAGGGCAATAAGGTGGTGGCAATTGAAAAATCCCAAACTATGCTTCCTTTAGAGCCATTTTTCATAATGACTGCAATAGTACAAGTGGTGAGTATGCCGCTTTCCTTCTGGTTTTGGTGTTTATAAACTTTAAAACCAAGACATCACTTCTCACCCACCATGAGGTCATGCAAAGCTCATGATATCATTCTTAGATTTAGTACCAATGGTATAGCAGGTTGAGGTTCACCTGCCTACAATCTTAGAAGCCCATCATCAGTGAGACATAATGTTTAAATTACTGACATGCCTGCAGCTGCTAGTGAAATATTGGGAGGATGTGCACAGTCATGCCAATATTCCTTATGACAAACAACAACATTGAACACACTGCACACTGAAATAATACACTTTTTTGAAACAGGGCTATAAACCTAGTGTGACATGTGCTGTCAATGTGTTGGTCCAGTAAGTACACTTCTTTGTTTCTAGATCAAGCTTCCAGACTCAAAGTATTCCACTTTACCACCTTATGGCTTGTACAACTCATTCCGTACTGGGGCTATGCACCTCCCTCTATAAAGTTCCCCCCACTCAGTTCACTCCATGCTTCCCTTGTTATAACATTGAACAGAAAGCTGTGTTATGTCCTCCCCACCTTCCAGTGATCTTCCCATTACTTGAGTGACAGAGAATGACAAGAAAGCGGTACAAGACACAAGACCATCCAAAAAAGGTCTCAAGTTCTGGCTTGTTATTCTCTCAATGTGTACCTGTGTTTTTTTCTTGTCCTTTGAGCTATGCTCTGTCTCCACTGCACTCCCCACCATCACTGATGCTCTTCACGCAACTCAATTCACTTGGATTGGTACTGCCTATACTCTTGCCTTGGCTGTTTTCCACCCAATGGGTGGTGGTCTAGCCCAGATGCATGGTTGGAGACCAACACTGCTGTTAACTATAGGTCTTTTTCACTTGGAAGTGGTATCTGTGGTGCTGCAAATAGTATGGATATGCTCATTGCAGGCAGGACCATACAAGGTTTAGGTGGTGGAGGTATTCAGTCGCTTATGAGCATCATCCTCTCTGATCTTGTCATCCTGCAAGAATGAGATCTCTATGTTGATTTATATGGGATGTGAGATCTCTTCAATCTTGCATCATGATTTTGTGAACTCAGCCTTTTTATCTAGTGCAAGCTGTATTGCTGCAGTTATCAGTCCAGTTGCTGGGGGCAGCCTTGCAACTTGTGACCAATGGCATTGGCTTTTCTGTGAGAGGAATGGTCCTGTTAAGGGGCTTGGAATACTAAAATGACATGCAAGACCTTAATCTCTCCATCTTGCTCACTGCTTGTGCATTGGTGATCATCTTCTTGGATTTATCTACCCCTTCAGGCAGTTCCAAGGAGAAGTTTATGTGACTGAACTGGATGTAGGATCAAATGCACTAGTCCCCCCAAATCCACTCCCACTTACTGCCCTTTCACTGGCAGAGGCAACTTTTTTTTAATCTTGAGCTGTTCTGTTAGTCCTTGGCTTCATTGATCTCATCATCTTTCTTGCATATGAGGCCACCTATGCAATGTATCCCCTCATATGTACTTCCCTATGTACCTTGATGTAAATTGCTCCTCACCTTGTTCACACTAGGTGTAGTTCTCTCTGCTAACAAACCTGACTAGTATCAGTGGGTAAGTAACAGCATCCATCATTAATCTGCACCCACTTACACAAATTAGATATATACAAAGATTTTGTGGTTCTGTTGTTATTTTAGGAGTCATCTGTTAGTTCAACTAAATAAACTCTTACCTCGCACTCATGTGATTCCTTGGCAGATTTCTGCCCAGTCTATTTTCAAGCTTGCAAAGGTGCATCCCCTCTCATGTCTGGTGTCTACATGCTTGCCTTTTGACACTTGTACCATCATCCCTCATCACCGGGATATCAATTACAGCCACTTAACAATATTGACCACAGATATGGGTTGGTTGGACCATCATCATTGTTGGCTTTGGCTTGACAAGTACAGTCCTTGTAATGGACTCTCTTGGAAAATCCACCAGATACTTTCTTATACTTGGCTTGAGTATAGGGTAAGTCGTGTTTGTTGACAGAAAATTATCTCCATTTTAACTCTGAAGCTTTGATCCATGGCAGTGTTGTGAATTTGACACCAATGTACCCCATTCTAGTACCTCTATCTGTCACACAAAATGCACCTGGACTTGCCTTCATGTGGTTCCTTGCTTCATTTGCAGAAGTGGGTATTCCACTTTCTACTTCATACCTACACCTTCACTCTTGAGTTAGGTCTGGGGTGTCATGATCAGGGGTACTGTCATCCAGAATGAACTTGCGAAGAAGCTTCCTGTGTCCTTTATCCAATCCATCCCACAAGGGACTGCTATCATGTACACACTCATCCCCAAGCTCTCCACATATCCCCCACAGACTCAGCTTGAGGTCCAAGTTGCCTTTGTGGAGAGTCTTGGGGTGTTGTGGCAAGTCCTTGCCAGGATCAGTGGGATGGGACTTGTGGCATTGTTGTTCATGAAAGGGCTCCTGCTACATGATGCACTTGATCAGAAATGGACGATGAAGAATGAGCAAGAGGATCAGTTGATATTGTGACACCATGCATTGTGTCCCATGGTGGGCAACAAGATGAAGTCATCATTACCTAAGTTGTTGTTGTGTTATATACCAAGTATACTATGGAGGTCCAAGTGGTGCAAAAATCTGTGCACACAAAATGAGGGTAGCACGCACAAAATGACAGGTAGTGTGCACAAAATGACAGGTACTAGTAGCACACACAAAATGGTATTGACCTGTCTTTTAAGTGAGAACTTTGACCCAGTGGGATTAATCATGGTGGACAAGAAATATAAAAAGTATACTAGTGTAAGGAAACAGACATAAATGTACTACTAGTGTCCATCAGAGGTTGTGGTCGAGGAGGGTGGTAGGTGAGGGCAAAGAAGAGGGTGATGGTGATGGTGGATGAGGGCGAGGTCAAGGTTCTGTTGTCGCATCAACCCTGCCATCACAACATTGTGATGAGGATGAGGAGGGAGAGGACAAGGAGGGGGAGGGCAATGGTAAGGGCCAAGGTGATGAGAGAGGGCAAGGGCAATGGGAGATGGCGAGGACAGTGTCATTATGTTGCATAATTGTGGTTGTCATGCTGTTGTGTCAACCCCACCATTGCAATATGGGAGAGGGCAAGGGCAAGGGCATCATGTAGAGGGTGAGAGAGCAAGGGCAGGTCATTTGTCCTCATTGCAAGGTGGGTGAGGATGAGGGGGTGAGGTATCAGAATTGCTAGTTCCAACCAGGTGCAGAGGCAACAGCGAAGGGATGAACCAGTGAGGGAGAACACTCACTTGGTGCTTGATACTCTTGCAAGTAGATTGAGGAGCTATCACTCAATTGTAGAAGTTGAGAGCTTAGTATGTCGGGTCATAAGGACCCAGTTTATATACATCCAGAGTATTGTTTGTATGAGTGGATAAAACTATCAGTAAAGGGCAAAAGAGTTCCAGGAAAGAGCCCATGATGAAAGGAAGAGAACATATTGTGCAATAGTAACACGATATGAGATCAGAATGGTAAGTAATCACACTGGATTGTAAGTATATGGTGCGAGATAATGAAGTATAACATCATTAATAAGAATAGAATATGATGTTGTAATGATCACCAAAGAATGGTATGAAATGGTACCATAATGGTGTGACTGACCTAATCATGTCAGTCACACTTATTAGTGTCAGTCATGATACTATATTAAGTAATAAGCTTGAAGAGCGAACTAGACATTACTGTGTCATTTTCCCAACACTCCACCTCACTATTCATGATCTATATCTTGAGAGTGATAATGACTTCCTGTTTTCCTCAAAATGCTGCCAAGTCAGATTCTTTGTGAAGATATCTGCTCTCTGCTCATTAGTAGGAATATAGAAAAGTTTGACTTTTTCTTTCTGGATGCATTCACAGATATAATGTTTCGGAATCTCTATATGTTTAGTGCATCCTTCCTGAGCAGGGTTTGAAGCAAGAAACATAGCACCTTGATTGTCAACTAGAAGCAGTATAGATTTAATATTAAATCTCATTTCAGATAGGAGATTCTGAATCCAAGAGATTTGCTTGGATGCTTCTGTCATGCCAACATATTCTGCTTCTGTAGAAGACAGTGTGATATTGCATTGTCACCTGGATAGCCATGAGACTATTTCATTTCCTAAGAACATCGCATAACCTGAAGTGGATTGACGAGTTTCCAAGTCTCCACCCCAATCTGTGTCAGAGTATGCCACAAAACCAGATCCACTGGCCCCATCATAGGTTATGCAGAGATCCTTTGTACCAAGAAGGTATTGCACAATATAGAGTGCTTTCTGCAAATGTTCCTCAGATGGCATCAAAGAGAATTGTGACATCTTGATAACAGAGAAGGCAATGTCAGGGTGTGTTCCCAGCATAATATATAACAGTGATCCAATGACCAACTGATAGCGACTATGCAATTGAGGAGTGGTAGTCTTAGGGCTTGGTGCAGGGTTATATCCTGAAGGCAAAGGAGTGCGAGCAAATTTGGCATTATTGAGCTTGAAGCACTCAATCACTTTAGCAGCATATGAGATCTGATCTAACTTTAGAGTGCATTTTGCATGATCTCTAGTGATCTGCATGCCAAGATATTCTGTTGCTTCACCAAGGTCCCTAGATTCCCAATGATCCATGAATTGTTTCTTCTTGAACTTGAGGTAGAATTTGTTGGAACCAATAAAGAGAGAATCATCAACATAAATGACAAGAATGATAATATCCTGACCATGAAAGTGAACATAAATTCCTGGGTCTGAAAGTGTGCAAATAAATCCCATCTCCAATAGGGATTGATGCAAAGCCTTGTTCCACTGAAGGGCAGCTTGTTTAAGACCATAGATGGCCTTCCTCAAATGACAAACTTTCTTCTCCATGCCTTTCTTGATGAAACCTTCTGGTTGTTCGAGGTAGATCTCCTCATCTAGATCTCCAAATAAGAATGCAGTCTTAACATCAAGTGCTTCAATTTCCCAATCTTCGAGTGCTGCAATGGAGAGGAGTTGAACAGATTCAAATCTTGCAACTGGAGGGAAGGTTTCTTCAAAGTCTATTCCATAGATCTGTGTAAATCCTTTTGCAACAAAGCATGCCTTATGTCAGCCATCGCTTTTGACAACATAAACCCATCTCCCTTTGACAGGTGTGCAATCAGGTGGTAGATCAACCAAGTCCCAGACTTTTCTATCTTGCAAGAAATCCATTTCTTCTTGCATGGCTGTCCTCCATTGACATTGTTCGTCTGCAGATAACTTTGCAACATTCTTGTACTGCTTTAAAATATTAAAAGCAGGAGCAGTGGCAGCTAAGATGTGATTAAAGAATTTTTCACTATAGAGATCTCCAAGATCTTCCTCATTGGTCAGTTTCTGATCCCAATTTGGATCTCCACCTTGTTGTAGATCTCTCTCAATCTCAACAGGAGGACAATTGCCATATGCATTATCTGGCATGATCCTAGGATGACGAGGTCTCTGATCTCTCCTTGGTTTGGGTATAGCTGGTGAAACCAATCTATATGTAGGGGAAGGAACTGAAGGATGTGGAGGATCATCAGGTGGCTGTTGATCACCTGGAGGGACTTGTTGATTGGGATAGTGTTGATCTTCCATAGGTGGAAATGAATAATATTGAGTAACTGGTATATCTTCTTGGGGTTTAGGATCCTGTAAAGGTTCCTGATCAACTTCATCTTCATTGTCTTGAGGAATAGGAGGTGGTTTGTCATCTGACTTTCTAGAACAATGTGGAAAAACAAATCCATCAAATGTGGCAGTAGATGAAATTACTACTTGTCTGGGCTTAGGAGACCAGAATCGGTATCCTTTGATACCTTTCTCATAACCAATAAAGGTTGCTTCTTCAGCCTTAGCCGATAGCTTATTTTGACGATCCTCTTTGGGTATGAATACATATGTCAAACATCCAAAAACCTTAAAGTATGACACATCAGGTATCTCACCACTCCATTTAAATATAGGAGGCGACCAGTCAAGACAACACATAGATTGGCAATTATAAATATGCAGAGCTGTTTCCACCACATCTGAAATACTTCTAAAGTGGCTAGCACTCTAGGTTATCTCAAAAGACTGCTTGGATCACTTGGAAAGTGAAGGGAAGGGATTGAGTCTGCTTTAGAGGGAAACTCCAAGAGAACCAGACTGGGGATGCCAGTTGATTCCTTGGCCTTTATATACTATCATACTGTATGTACATGTTGGTATCAGATCTACTGATACTGTTTAGAGCAGGCATAACAGAGATTAAAGGCATGATGCAACTGCATGATGGTGGCAGAATGGAAGAGAAGCATAACATGTGTGATGCGCATGTGTGTGGCAGCATAGCCATGCACAGCATGGAAATGAACTGTCAAGAATAAAGTTAAGTTTGATGGTATAAGGTTTGCCATGAGGCAAACATGTGTTTGAAAATATGAAGGGTATGAGATAAGTGAGTTCTCATAGACAATCTCCTCAGGGTTTGAAGTCTGAAATGATCAGATAAGATAAGAGAAGAAGAGAAAAATTCACTAAGTCCATTTGAATGTAGTCCCGATGGGTGGGACTGTAACACTACCCCCCTTCTAAAGATTGACTTCCAGGCGATCAAAAGGAAGGCAGTGTGATTTCAGTAAACAGCTCCAGCTGCTTTTGAAAAAGCAGAAGAAAGTCTGCTGGATCAATGGAGAGGGCATGTGGGGTGAAGGAGTGAGAGTCATGGAATCATGAATAGCATACTTCTTTATTTGCTATCTCAGTCTGACCATCCATCTGAGGGTGGAAAGACATTGATAATTTAGTGGAGATACCAAGGGCTTTGTTGATTTCCTGCATAACCTGTGCAGCAAATTGTGGGCCTCAGTCTGAAGTAATGGAGCATGGGAGTCCATGATGCTTCCACATGTTGTGCATGAATAACTTGGCTGTATCCAGGGCTGAACATGTTTTTGTGCAAGAGATCAGTTCTACTTCTTTTGAAAATCGATCAACAACCGTCAAGATTGCATCAAAGCTGTGGGAGAGAGGGAGGTCTGTGATGAAATCGGCTGAGATATGTTCCCACGGTAATGACGGGGTTTCAAGTGGGTGTAGAAGGCCTGCTGGGGCCATGTTAGATCCGTTGAATCTTTGGCACATGTTGCATCTAGTGACATATTCTTTGACTGTTGTGGCCATCCTGGGCCAATAGTAGTTGCACTGCAACAAATCTAATGTCTTCTTGTAGCCTGGATGTCTGGCTACTGGGGAGTCGTGGTGTTTTTTTTGGATGACTTCCATCCATAACAGATTACTCTCGGGCATGTAAAGTCTGCCCAAATTGTCCGTAAGCATGCCATCACATTCTTTGCAAATGGCGTTCTTCTTGCATAGCCTTTGAATGTCAGCTTCTGACAGTAGGCAAGTGGTGTTAAAATTTTTTTGTGTTAGTGAATCCCCTTCATCTGTGATCAAGATGGTCATCCTAATCTTGTCTGGGGTGATGACAACAACTCCTTTATTGTCATCTTCTATTCCCTCTCCATGATCTTCTCTTCTAGAGAGTGCATTGGGTTTTCCCATAGATGGTCCAGGTTTGTAACACCAGACCACATTAAACCTAGATAGATATTGTGCCCAGCACGCTTGTCTTTGGTTAAGGTCCTGCCTTTGCATGAACCATTGCAAATTCGCATGGTCATTCCATATTTCAAATTGGTGTCTAGCACCTTCTAGATAGTGGTGCCACTGTTCCAGGGCTTGGATTACCAAAAGCATCTCTTTATCTGCGATCAGGTAGTTCTGTTCCTGTGGCATCATGGAGTGGGAAGAGAAGGCAACGGGGTGCCATACACCTTCCTGTTCTATAGATAGGACTGCCCCTGTAGCATAATTGCTTGCATTGCTTTCGAGGCAGAAGACACAGTCCATGTCTGGGAATGCCAAGATTGGCGCCATGGTAAAGTGGAGTTTGAGTGTATCAAACACTACTTGTTGGGGTTCTTCCCAATGGAAAGGGTTCTCCTTCTTCATAAGGTCATGAAGGGGTCTGGCCACCTTTGCATAATCTTTGATGAACCTTCGATAGAAGTTTGCCAGTCTGAGAAAACTCCTAACTCCTGTAACTGTTTTTGGCTCTGGCCATTCCAGGATTGCTTTTGCTTTTTCTTGATCCATCTTAATCCTGTCATGTCTGACTATCATGCTGAGGAAGTCAACTTCTGTGGTGCAGAATGTGCATTTCTCGGGTTTTACAAATAGATCATTTTCTTCTAGTCATCTGAGAACTTCCAGGACAATTTTGTCATGCTCAGCTTGGTTTTCTGTTTTTGTGAAGATCATCAGGTCATTGATGTAGACTACTACAACATCATCCATGTCTGTAAAGATTTCATTCATCATTGCTTGGAATGTGGTGGGTAAGTTGCATAGCCTGAAGTACATGACGAGGGGTTCGAATGATCCACAGAAGCAGGTGAAGGCTGCCTTCCATTTATCATTTTCCTTAATGCAGACATTGTTGTATCCCCATCTGAGATCCATTTTTGTAAATAACTTAGCTCCTTGGAGCTTGTCAACTGGTTGTGCAATCAATGGCAATGGATAATTGTTTTTAACTGTGTGTTTGTTTAGGTAACAGTAGTCCTGTACCATCCATTTCTTCCCATCTTTCTTGGGAATGAAGAACACTGGTGATGTTTGGGGGAATTTAGAAGGGCGTATGTACCCCATCTTTAATTGGTCATCAAGGAACGCTGTAACCTCTTCTTGCTCTGGTGGAGATAGAGGGATAATGTGGCCTTTCTTCAGCTTCAACGTGTCCTTGAGATCAATTGCATGACCCCATGGTTTCTGTAGCAGCATGTGCTCAGATTCCTTTTTCAAGAATACTTTAAGGAATTTATGGTACTCCTTTGGTACCAGCTCTTCAGGAGTCTTTTCTTTTGGTTTTTCCTGTTGCACTTCAATCGCACATATCGTTTTGTAAACTTGGTATTGAATGTTGTATTCCTCTTTTTTAAGAGAAGCTAGGAATGCTGACTTGGGCTGGAGCATGTGGCAGTGTTGTGGGCAGTGTGTCATTTCTACTGTTTTCTTGGTCCAGTCAATATCCAGATTGTGGTGCTTGAGCCAAGAGAATCCCAGGAAAAATGAGTTCTTTCCCAGGTCTGTGACTTCTGCCATAATCTTCTCACAATGTTCCTGGAATTTGAAAGATGGTGTTTGCACCCGAATCCAGGAGCACATCAAGTTTGGTAAAATCATTTTGGCTACTAGCCAGTGCGATCTGAATAGATAGACATATTTCTCGTGTGGGTCTAATGCTGCGCATGAATGTGTCTTCTGGGATTTCTTCTTTTGTAATATTTTTGTTGTTTTTTGTAGAGGAATTAAGCCCAGGTTTAACGTCCCTGGTGAGCCCACTAGGGGACCCCTCTGATGGCAAGGTTGAATTGGAAATTATTTTATTATCCATGGAATCCTTGCTCTCTTCAATTTCTTCCACAGACAGGATGTCGTACCTGCTATGGCCCTCAGCACACCCAGATTGGTGCCTTGAGCCTAGGCTTTTCCCAACTTCACAGCCAGGTGTTCATAATCTTTGAACCAGGCCCTTGCCTTGTCCAAAGACATTCCTTGAATGGACTTGGACCAATCATGGCCCTTGCTCTTGTCTTCTTTTTCCTTTTTGGTGCTTTTATCCTCATCCCAGGAGGTTGCTATTACTACTCCAGATGGTGTTCATGTCCATGGTGTCAGGGTCCTTTGTCTTGGCTCTTTCTGCCATTCCTGTCTTTATAAAATTAAGGAGTTGCTTCCTGCTCCCTGCCTGCTTCAGGTCTTGCTTGAGAATTGGCCACTGACATGTAGCAGCCAAGTTTCTTTGCAGTTCTAGCCTGCCATCATTTTCATAAGTTGGGCAATCCAGGCTCAGGTCATCTTGGGGTCTTTAGATTCCTAAGGGTGAGAATAGAGACTGGAGCATGGGAATAAATATCCATGGTTCATCTTCATGGATTAATATTCTTCATCTTCCTCATCCTCTTTCTCATCCTCTTCTTCATCTTCTTCTTCATAATCTTCTTCTGAGTGATTGGCTATCATCAGCACTGGAAGAGGTGCTTCCTCAGCTACCTCCCATTCTGGTAGGTCATTGATTTCTTCATGAGGGTATGGTGGGGGTGGTTCTGGTGTGGGAGTATGAGTGGCCCAGTTATCTCGGGTCCTTGTAAGCTCATTGTTACCTGTCAAGTCCGGGTCCTCCAGGCTCAAGTCCAACAGAGGTCCAGAGGGTAGATGGGAGGTTAGTATGATTTGGACCAGAGAGTCTGATGGAGGGTAGTGGAGGAGGGAACTTAGTAAGGACTTGGCGCAGACTTATGTGTCGTGCCCTTGCCAAGGTCATGTCCTTGATTTTGGAGTGATAGAGGCTTAGGAGATAGTGGGAGAAGACAGAGATCATGAAGGGGAACTTCAAGTGAGAGGATGGGAGACTTAGTTGATATACAGACTGAGGAGCATAGGTGAAATACAGGAGATTATATACTATGAGTCCAGATCAGAGATCAGACTCAGGAATGGAGAAGCATGTGCAAAGGTATGAAGGTCATATGGGAAACGGAAGTATCATGTGGGACAGAATTGTGGCTGAACGAGAATAAGCGGAGTAATGTGAATGAAATGATAGGGTCAGTGGAAGGAATGAAGGGTCAAGAAGGAGCACAAGGAAATAAACTCTAAATAGAATGGAGGCTATGTATGGAGGTCCAATGTGAAGAAGACACAACTCCATGGCAAAGGCCTAGAGGCGAATGAGGGGATACTGGAGATGATGACAGGGAAGATCAGAGGGGGCAGATAAGGGTCAGGGGGGATATGACAGTGCCCCCCCGTTAGGGCCAAGCCCTCAAGGCCAGAATAATGGTTGTAGGTGTGGACTAGCCCGAAATGGAGATGTGGAACTTTTGGTGGGGCGCCAAAGCGACTCAGATGGAACTTGTCGGCTAAGCAATTGTTGATCACATCAGAGTTCGGTTGGAGTCTGAAACAGGTTATAAGTAGGGTCACCCACCGGAGTTACCACTTTGTCTTCTAATCACCTGCTTCACCCACAATGCCCACTAGTCAACCCCCGTCCTGTTCTCCTATGCCAGCATCGCGCAAAATCAAGGAGCTGCACAAGCAGCTTAAGATCGCCAAGAAGAGGCAAGAGGTGGAGCGTGCTGCTCGCCTTTGGCATAAGGAGGAGGAGCACCATGAGTGCAAAGAGAAGGAGAGGAAGGATTGTGAGGAGAAGGCATGGACGGAGGCGGAGGCGAAGGCGCGGAGGGAGAAGGAGGAGAAGGAGAAATGGGAGCGTGCAGAGAAGGAGAAAGGAAAGGAAAAGGTGAGTGGTGCACCCATCGTGACGTACCCAATGACTAACCGGTGTTACAGGAGATCATCATCGTGATGTTGGGGGACAAGGCTGGTTCCCAGCCATCCAAGTGGAGGAGGTGGGTGGCAAAGAAGGCACCGGCATGGCTCACCATGGAGCCCTGCCATCAGTGCCTTGACTGAGGCTATGGGTGTGAGGAGCCCCTGGCAGGAATGAAGGGGGCTGCGTGCCCGAGGTGCATGAAGCTGCACATTACGTGCAAGCAAGTGAGGGTGGAAGGGGACAAGGAGGAGGAGGAGGAGGAGGAGGTGCTGGAACGGAGGAAGTGCATGCAGCCGGAGGTTGTTATCCCGGTCATGGGACCATCACGGGTGGCTGCCCCCCCACTTGAGGACGCCATCTGGGCGCTCCTTGAGAAGGTAGTGGGTCATCTCGGAACAATCGCATCTGAGGTGAAGAGGATTGGAGAAAAGGTCCGTGAGGTCAAGGAAGACAGGAGGACGAGGAAAAGGCCACAGGTGGGGGTACAGAGGGAGGCGCACGAGATAACGGAGGTAGGAGTGGGAGAGGAAGAAGAGGAGAAGGGAAAGGAGATGGAGGATGGAGAAGATGGAGACAAGGACAGAGAAGGAGATGAGGATATGGAAGAGTAGGGAACAGTAAATAGTCGTTCCTTTTTTTTTTTTTTTCTTCTTCTTTTCTTTTTTGTCGTTACTCGTCAATTAAATGATCATGAAGTCAAAATGGGGTGCGTGGAGAAAAGAAAGAGAAACGAAAAAATTACAAGGAGACATTGGAGTATGTTGGCACTAGGAGGGGAGTGGTCCGGGCTTATTGGGATACCTCCAATGGAAGTCCGCAACAAGTTCCCTCACATTTACTAACTCCATAGCAAGTAGCCAGGAGGTCTCGTCATCTGTCCCTTGATAGCCGAGCCAATGTACCAAGTACAGGAGTTGACAGTGACATCGTCTCCAGTCAACCTTGGAGTCTAGGATCTCCTCGATCTCGTACTCGGGCTCTCCATCAACCTCAATCAGAGGTGCTAGAGGTTGGACATGGTTTGGAATTGTATTTGGAGCACAAGGTTTTAACTGGGAGACGTGAAATACTGGATGTACTGAGCACATAGAGTCTGGAAGTCGTAACATAAAAGAGTGAGTACCAGGTTTAGAGATAATCGTGAAAGGGCCTAAGTATTTTTTGGAGAGTTTTTTGGATGGTCTAGTAGAGTGGAGGTATTTCACCTTGAGGTATACTTGATCGCCAACATTGAAGTCGGGAGCCGGACTTCATTTCGTGTCTGCTGGTCCTTGGTAGCACTTCTGCACTTCCAGCATCTCCGATTGGAGGAAGTCATGGAGCTCGTCCAAATCTGTGACATAAGACTTGGTGGAGGAGGAAGTAAGTTCGCGATTGGAGTAGACAGAGAAATTGGGATACTATCCCTTGTTGGTGAAGAAAGGGGATATGCCTGTGGTAGCACTGGGCACGTTGTTGTAGGAGAATTCTGCAAGGGGAAGTAGCTCCGACCAGTTGTCCTGTTGGTAGTTGCAGTAAATCTGAAGGTATTGCTCAAGGGTCTGATTAGCGCACTCGGTTTGACCATTCCCCTCTGGGTGGTAACCAGAGGTGAAGTGTAAGCGCATATCAAGAGCTTTCCCTAAGGACCAGAAGAAGTGAGAGACGAACTTGGAACCCCAATCAGAGGTGATGTGGGCGGGGACTCCGTGCTTAGAGAAGACATGGAGGAGGAACAACTTGGCTAACTTGGCGGAGGTGATGGTGTCATGAGTCAGGATGAAGAGTGCTTGTTTGGACAATCTGTCAATGATGACTAGGATGGCTGTAAAGCCCTCTGAAGAGGGAAGCTGCTCGATAAAATCCATGGAAATGGAGTTCCATGGCTTTTTCAGGACAGGGAGTTGTTTCAGGAGACCGAAAGGGCAGTGGCAGGGAGTCTTGGAGCAGGCACAGGACATACAAGAACTTACATAGTCCTTGACGAATGTATGGATGCCCAGCCAAGTATACTCTCACCAAATGAGTTCTAAGGTTTGGTTCTGCCTGAAATGACCAGCTGTTGGGTGGTCATGGAAGGTCCAGAGAATGCGGAGTTGGAGGTTGTTAGCTTTGGGGATGTAGATGCGGTTGTCCCTTAGGAGGAATCCTTCGGGGTCGATGGTCCACCGTGGATCATCGAGTGACTCTGCGGAGAGGAGGGGAGATGTGACTGGGTCACTCGGGAGGAAGGAAAGGATATCAGATCAGAGTTGCTCTATGTCAACCAGGACGGAGGCCCAGAGCATCAGGGCTTCCAGATACATCACGCAGAGGGATGCAGCAAGTTGCTTGTTGGTGAAGATGGGTCTATAGTTGTCCGGGTTAACACAAGCATAGTCCTTATCCCCCTCTTTTGGGTAGACGTCCCAATGTCTAGTTAATGCATTGGACTTAGCTCTGAGTTTGCCTGGGTGGTACTGTACTGCCAGATTGAACTGATAGAGGAATTCTGACCAGTGGGCCTGGCGGCGTGGAGACCAAAGGGCATTACTAACCACTCAAAGGAGCCATAGTGGGTATGGAAGGAGGTCTTCTATTCGTCACCCTCCGCAACACGGATCAAGTAATAGGTGTGTCGGAGGTCAAGCTTCATATAGATCTTCACTCTGCTAGGGGCTTCTAGAAGGTTGGAGGTGCAGGGGAGTGGGTATCAGTCCTTTTTCATGATCTTATTGAGGCCCCGAAAATCGACACACAAATGGAGTGAGCCGTCTTTCTTTCGGATGAACAAGACAGGTGCGGCATGAGGGAAGGACAATTGGCGAATGAAGCCATTCGTTAGGTGCTCGTTGAGGGAGCCTCAGAGGGCCTCCTGTTTGGAGGGAGATAGGGAGTACAACCTGCCTATAGGGGGTTCTGCGCCTTCCTCTAACTCGATCTTCAGGTTGAAGGGTCTATGTGGCATGAGGGTTGAGGCCTCCTTCTTACTGAATACATCCACGTAGTCATGGTACTCCAGAGGGACCTCAGAGAGGTCTATAGGGTCGTCAGTGGTGGCGTTGGAGATGGATGCGGAGTGAGCGGACATTGAGTTGAGGGAGAGGGCAAACTGGATGGAGCCCTCTAATTTGCACACGCGCTGAAAAGCAGCAGCATTGACAAAGGAAATCTTGGGGCATGAGAGTCCAGGGGCTTTGGGTGAATCCGAGGGTGGTGTCTCCAGAGGGTGGCTGGCTAGGCCGGGGTGAGCCCGAGGAAGGGGATCAGGAGGTGGAGGAAGAGGAGTGGAGCTCGACTCTGGAGACTTGGATGGTGATGTCAGAGTTGACATTCCTGTTGCAGGGGTTTGGAATGTAATGCTGCTCATAGCCCAGTTAATCAATGGATTGTAGCAGGTGAGCCAGCAGTGTCCTAAAACGATCATGCATGAGGAATCCAACAAGGTAACGAAAAACGTTTCAGAGGTGATTTCACCTGAAGCAAAGGCAAGGCTGAGGTCTACTGCAGAGGAGATGGAAGAGGAAGAGGAGCCATCAAAGAGACAGAGGAGAATCGGAGGGATGGGGTACATAGGTATTTTATGATTTTTAATAAATGAAGAGTCTATAAAACAGTGAGTAGAGCCGGAGTCAAGAAGGCATGGAATATCGAAGATCTCATAGGAAGGAAGGGAAATAGAGGGATGAAGAGAATGAGGGTCAGAAAGAGCAGACACATTGAGATGTAGCTCAGTTAGAGCACAGTTGGGTTCAACGCGACTCCCAAGCTGTGCATCATGGGAGTCACAATCTATTTTTTTGCTTCTGGGGAAGCAGAGCCCAATGTTGGAGCCACTGGAGTAGCGATGGTGGCTCGAGCCTTTGAAGCTCTAGAGGTAGATTTCAGGCACTCCTTCATGGAGTGACTGGCAAGCCTGCAGAACAGGCAAAGTCCTTGTTTAAGGCATTGCTGGCGTTCCTCAGGAAGGAGTTTGCCATCTTTGCCCAACTTGAATGAGATAGAGTCAGGGGTGGAAGAGTTACCCTTTTTATTGCTATTATTGTTTCCCCTATTGCCAGAGGAACCAGAGGTGGATGTGGAGGAGGAGGAGCCTCTGGACTTATCATCCTTAGGCTTGCTAGACAATGATGAGTTAGTATTGGAACCGGAGGATTTTGAAGAGGGATTGTTCTGGTTCCCAGAGTTCGAACCTGAAGGTTTAGAAGCACATGAAATTTCTTCCTTGCGCTCCCAATACCTATGGTCGATCTGCTGGAAGAGCATGCAGAGGTCCACGATGTTGTCCGGCTTGCCTTGACGAGAGATCTTGTCCTTGATCCAATCCAGGAGTCCGTTGTAGAAGCTCCTACAGAGAGCTCCATGACCCCAATCTCGGACTTGGCTTGCCAGGCAGTTCCATTCTACAATATACTTGGTGATCCTTTGACCATTGCGCATCTGCAGTCGCTTGAGTTGAGCTTCAGCGTCAGCTATGGGGTTGTGGGGACCAAAGTTAGTTTGTAACTCATATAAAAAATACTCCCAGTGGTCCATCCATAAGGGGCGGAGAGCTGAAGGCTGTTCTCTGAGCAAGTCCAGCTTGAAGTATTCGAGTGTGACACCCTTTAGGTAGGATTGAGCAAATGTTACCTTAGCCCTATCTTTTCGGAAGGACTTTGGGTTAGCTTGAAAATTGATTTCACACTGAATGACAAAGGGATGGAGTTTCTTTGGGTCAGCACCATCAAATGGGTCTGGCTCCCAGACCTTGGGCTTTGGGCCCTTGGAATCCTGTTTGTGTTGGAGCACTTCTCGTGTCATGTTCCTAATTGCATCAGCAAGCTGTGTGAATGGTTCAAAAGCAAGAGGAATGTTATTAAGGTTATCTTCAGGGATGTTGTGCCCGAAGATATGATCGGAGTCATGGGTGGAATTGCTTGAATAATCGGAGGGATCATTGCCGTTACCATCGTCACTGCCTCTGCCTCCTGGCCTCAGAGTGTCAGGGCATCTATCACCATAGAGATCATTAACATCATCCAGAAGGACTTGGAAGCGAGAGCCTTCTGGAGACTGGTCTCTCGGCAGCAGAGTTAATGGAGACAACAGAGCACACAACCTCAGTCCAGAGATTGAGGGTGTGGCCCACTGGGTCAGGCTGATGAACTCACCAGGAATACCGCGTGAGCTACCATAGGCAGTCTGCAGTACACCAGCACAACGAGAGTTTCTTGTGGTACATGTAGCCATAACTGAGAGAACTCAACAAGTGTGAGGTTGTATATACTGTCAAGTCTGACAGAGGTCCGGAGGGTAGAAGGGAGGTTAGTATGATTTGGACCGGAGGGTCCGATGGAGGGTAGTGAAGGAGGGGACTTAGTAAGGACTTGGTGCAGACTTATGTGTCACACCCTTGCTGAGGTCGTGTCCTTGATTTTGGAGTAACAGAGGCTTAGGAGATAGTGGGAGAAGACGGAGATCATGAAGGGGAACTTCAAGTGAGAGGATGGGAGACTTAGTTGATATACAGACTGAGGAGCATAGGTGAAATACAGGAGATTATATACTATGAGTCCGGATTGGAGGTCGGACTCAGGAATGGAGGAGCATGTGCAAAGGTATGAAGGTCATATGGGAAACGGAAGTATCATGTGGGACAGAATTGTGGCTAAATGAGAATAAGCAGAGTAACGTGAATGAAATGATAGGGTCAGTGAAAGGAATGAAGGGTCAAGAAGGAGCACAAGGAAATAAACTCTAAATAGAATGGAGGCTATGTATGGAGGTCTGACACGGAGAAGACACAACTCCATGGCAAAGGCCTAGAGGCGAATGAGGGAATACCAGAGATGATAACAGAGAAGACTGGAGGGAGCAGATAGGGGTTGGGATGGATATGACATTACCCCAACCAGCATTATTCCAGCTGTGCCAAGCAGGTCCTGGTTCTCTTTCACTGCCTGCTTGAATCCATGTTTGGAGTGTAGGGTTCCAATCCCAATCCCCTGTCCTTTGGAAAGGCAGTATTTGCTCACTTTCCTCATCTTCCATAGGGTGGAGGTGTTCTTCTTCATCCTCTATGAGGGTACCTTCATCTGCATTAAACATGTTGTATACTGCTAATGCCTCCTCCTCTGTCAAGGGTTGGAGTTCTTCTTCTTCTTCGGTCAAAGGTTGTGCTTTTTGTGGTCCATTGTTGGTGGAATGCCAGTTGACTGAGTAACTCCAATATCCTGTTAGGGACTCAAATGTGTAGGTGACTGAGCAGCTAACATATGAGAGAAATGTGATGAGGAGAAGTAAGGAGTGAATTGTGATAAAAAGCATAATGCTAAGTGCCACCAGAACATTTTCTATGGACATCTTTGCTTTCATTCTTTTGTCTGTGGAGGGGAGGGAGGTCTTCCTAACTGGTTCTACTCTTTGTAGAGGGTGGTGATGTCAATCTACAACTTCTGCCAGATACTCTTGTCAAGTAGTGCTCTGGTTCTTCCCTTCTACCTTCTCTAGGTGAGGGGACAGTAGTTCAGTAGTGGTTTTGATCAGCTAGCACACAGTAAGGCTAGACCAATCCTTCTGGAAGGTTCCTTTTAAGCCTATAGGACCGTTGTCCTGTGCTTCTTCATGGTCTGGGCCCAGTAGAAACTGCTTCTTACTGCTGCCAGCTCCTGTGCTACTTTCTTCCTAGTCTCTTCTCACAAGCAATGCTTGCTTGCGAGTAGGTTTGACCCTTGCTTCCTGAGCTTGGCCAATACAGTCTCCTGTCTTATCAGAGTAGGGGCCTAGGGAGGCATGGAGAGTCCTATGAAAAGCAAGCTTTTGCACTGAGGTGCACTTGACTTGTGAGCACTTCTAGTCGCAACTTGGAGGGGTTGCTGTGCACTGTCTTTCGTGCACCAGCAAGTGAGATAAGGTAGAGCAAAAGATGTAGTCTGATTCTAATAAAACACTTCTAAAGTGGCTAGCACTCTAGGTTATCTCAAAAGACTGCTTGAACCACTTGAAAAGTGAAGGGAAGGGATTGAGTCTACTTTAGAGGGAAACTCCAAGAGAATCACACTGGGGATGCCAGTTGATTCCTTGGCCTTTATATACTATCATATTGTCTGTACATGTTTGTATCAGATCTACTGATACTGTTTTAGGGTGAGCATAACAGAGATTAATATTATGATGCAACCACATGGCAGTGGCAGAATGGAAGAGAAGCATAGAACATGTGTGATGTGCATGTGTGTGGCAGCATAGCCATGCACAGCACAGAAATGAACTGTCAAGAATAAGGTTAAGTTTGATGGTATAAGATTTGCCATGAGGCAAACATGTGTTTGAAAATATAAAAGGTGTGAGATACATAAGTGAGTTCTCATAGAGAATCTCCTCATGGTTCAAAGTCTGAAACGATCAGATAAGCTAAGAGCAAAAGAGAAAAATTGGCTAAGTCTGTTAAATGTGTAGTCCCTGAAGTGGGACCATAACAGCATCTTGCCAGAAGGAAGGTGGAAGACAGGCAGTTTGGCGCATGGCCTCTGCTTTCTCCAAGATGGTATGATTAAAGTGTTCAGCTCAACTATTTTGTTGAGGGGTATGAGGCACTGAAGTCTGATGTTCAATCCCTCTGGATGATAGGAACATCCTAAGATTATCATTGATATATTTCCCTCCTTGGTCTGAACGTACAGATCGTAACTGATAACCAGTCAGAGCTTCAGCCCAAGAGACTAGATCTTGGAAACAATGAACAGCATCTGCTTTGGATCGCAGAAAGTAAAGGGCAGCAAAGCCTGAAGTGTCATCTATGAAGGTGATGATCCATTTATTGTGAGAATGCGACAAGGTCAGCATTTCACATAGATCAGTGTGAATAAGGTTAAGGACATTTGTAGCTCATTTAGATGAGGCAGGGAATTCCTGCTCATGAGCTTTACCCAACTGGCAACCTCGACATGGAGAAGAGGTGTTGGGAGGAGTCAGAGAAGGTATATCTTTGAGTTTGGCATTTGCATGCTGAAGCACATTTTTGGAACAGTGTCCAAGGTGATGATGCCACAAATCATATGATCTGTTATCCTGCAGGGAGTGGACTTTGCTTTCTGGAGTGGTCAGAAATGACCAAAACCAGTGAAGCGAAGTGCTTGGTAACAAAGCTGAAGCCTGTATCACCAAACGTCCCTGATTGTCCCAGATCTTGGTCCTATCAGTGATTTCACATTGGAAACCCTAATGAATCAGAGCTGTCACTGATAGCAAGCAGTATGCAGCTTCTGGGGCATACCATACTCCTGTTAAAGTAACAGAAGGAGCAGATCTATGATCCTGTTTAAGAACAATTGTGCCAGGTCCATGCATCTTGATAATGGAACCATTAGCAGTTGAAGCAAATCGTTCTCCCTGTGCTAGATTGGAGAAATCCTCCAAGTAAGGCGTGATATAATCAGAAGCTCCTGAATCAATCAGCCAATGATCTTTGTAAAATCCTGGTAAGTCTTTTCTGCTCAGGGTACAAACCCTCAAATACTCAGAACCATAATAATATTCCCCATCAGGTACATTGTGATAATTGAAGTCATATGCACCTGAATCTCTCATTTCAGCTTTAAGCCTTTGGTGATTAATGTCCGATTTCCAGGTACCATCTAGATTGCACCTGAAATCATGAGAGACATCCCCTATCTTCTTCTTCTTGGGTGCTCATTTAGCTCCCTTCTCATACCCATGGGGGAAGGGAGCTGGACTGAAAGGAGCTAGATGGTCCAGCCACAGGACCTGCAGCATTCATCCCTGTATCCTCTACATCAAACTCCCAGTTCGCTATTATGGGAGCTTCATGGAAAACATCTGGATTGTTGAACCTGTCAACTTTCATGTCCACGACATTAGTGAAACCATCTCCTTCAACCACATTTGCACAAGACTTCCCTTTTCCCTTGTTATTTCCAGAACACTTGTGATGACTCTCATTCCAGTTATGATGCAGACTGGAATTACCCAAAGATCTGTTAGATCTGTAGGGTTTACAATCTCAGTTAGAGTTATTCTGAGGTTGAGAGTTCTGCTGTCCTGGACATCCATACACCTGCCAGCAATTCTTGGACAGATGTCCCTTGCCACAGTGTGTACAGACAGGTTTAGAGGGAGTGTGCTGAATAGTATTTGTCCAATGAGCTTCAGATTTATCCGGGCCAGAAGTACAGAGTCTGTGCATTAAGGCATGATGATTTATCTAGGATGTATAGTGGCTCAAACAACTGTCCCAATATTTGCATGTTTTGCACTACACTCAATACTCTGCAATAGGACCCTAACCCCATCCAAATCTATGAGTGTATGAAATACAGTACTCACTCATGGCTTTCTAGCAATCCAAGAATCAGAGGATTTGGTTAGGACTTGGTTAAATGGCAGCCATACCAAAATGACAACTCATTGGGACAGTTTTTTGACTTTATATGATTTGGGCTGGTATGACCTCCCTTAGCCTTGATTATTGCTTAAATCCTCCTAGGCATGCTTTATATTCATATTTGACACTCTCTCATAGGATACTGCCTCACTCTATACCCATCCTATCTTATAATTGATGAGTCCCTATACAAGCCCTTCTATACTCTAAAAGGCAGATTTTAAAACTATTCCAGGTGTATGCAATGGAGTTAAGGTCTGGGGAGTAAGCATACCAACCCAAATGCTTGATTACTTACTCCATAAATTAGTTCTGTGCTCTTTTGAAGACCTGCTTAAGGTTATTATTATACTATAAAATAATTGCATCTTGAGAATATTAGATTTTTTAATGCTTTTCAGAAGCCCTGCCTCTAAGATGATTACCAATGATTCATCATCCATCCCTCCTTCAATATCACTCAAAATATTCACTTCATTCCACCCCATACAGCCCCATATCATCACTAAAAACTTGACTATATATTCAATCTGTTTGAAAG
>JBBPRA010000220.1:0-39043 GCA_038092775.1 Boletus rubescentipes | reverse complement strand
CGTCCTCGTGCCCATGGCGTTGTCAGAGGGACAGGGTGGGGAAAGGGCATGAGAGAGGGGGAGAGGGCGCGTCAACGACGACGCGTCGTTGGTGTCATCGTTAGGACGAGGGGAGGAGGAAGGGGCGAAGGTGTGACCTCGTTATTGCGAGGTAGGTGAGGGGGAGAGAGAGGGAGAGGGCACGTTATTGGCGTCGTCGCGTCGTCATCGTCCCATGTTGAGGAAAGGTGGGTGAGGACGAGGAGGGCAATGGCGAGGGCGAGACTATATGCGTTAGACGGCTTAGACGGCTCCGATCACCATTTGTAACGTACGTAGTGATATACGATGACGAAGGGCGAACAGACCTGACCTTTCGCTAGCTGCTTGTAATCTTTCCCGAGAGGCTCCTCGAGGAAATGTTGACGTGCGACACTCTTTGTTCTTGTGGGCGGATCATAGACGATTCGAGGGTGCCATTCTTGGTGGCCGTGACGCGATTGGGAACTTGAAGTTCGCGCCATGAGATATTGATGGGCTATCCCCATCGATTGTATCGGGGAATGTGCTCATCACGCACAAGAACCACCTTCAGAGAGCTGCATATATGCACGCAAAATGCGAGGATATCGCGCAGTCCATGTTTGCGGCTGAGACCTTCTGCTTGAAAGACGCATTGTGGGATCCGGTTGAGGGAGGACATCTCGCCCTTATTCGGATACCACAACGCTTCTTTCACGTTTGCGCGGAGAATAGGTTCCCAGACACGATGGACAAAGGGTTATCGGGGTGTCATAAATTTCGTTGGATGCTGCCTCGGTGGAATGTGTTTTTTGAGCGCTAAATTAATGGATCCATGGATGCGTCTAGGCTGGGCAACACCAGTTGCACCATTTAACATCTATGCTGGTGGGAACGGGTCAGACAATGTTTGAGATTTGAACCCGAACCCGTAGTCAGATGACGCTGCCAATGGGGAAAAAGGGCACGAGGCACAAAGAGTGCACGGGCCATGGATCGATTTCGCGCGTTTTGAGAAATGTTCGGACGAAGCTGGTTTACAGCGTGGAATTGGCGTAGAACGTATGTCAGTGCCCTTATTAAGACCCCCTCCAACTCGTGCACGGTATTCTCGATTCATGCATGCTACGGCGATTATACAAACGTACGCGGTATCTCTACAAATTAATACTATCCTTGCAAGGAGAGGCAATTCAGAATGAACAACAGAAAGGATAAGGAGCATGAAGTAACAAACACAACACATTTTGCATGACAAACATGGTATCCATGGTATCCATGGTATCCAGAGACTCGGGTGGGATATCGAGACTTAGTTGGAATATGAAGGGGGTCCTGTCATTCACTAAGCAATGAAATGATCAATGCCAAAGAAATTCCACGAACCAGGGGAGCGCGTGTTCTGCAATGCAGACTGTAACACCTGCCGTTCATCGGACGTCAATGAATCTACTAGTCGGACGAGGCCATCGATAGACGCCTTGCGGTCTTGTTGGGCAACTTCGAGGAAACGTTGCAAGAGATGGTCCGTCCTCATTCTGACCAACGTAGATGTGAGGTCCAGCTCCTCCAGTGCGTTTGCGAGAGCACAGTTGTCGGAACGGTCGACAGTGGAGACCAGTGAATCCAATAGCTTCTCCAGAAGCTCTGGAGCTGCTTCTGGGTTGCTATCAGCCAACTGGCCAAGTGCCTCAGAACGAGCAAGGCGCGCGCGAAGGGCCCAGTAGAAGAAGCGGCGAGCTTCCTTCCATACAGCAGGTTTAGCGCAGCCCTTGGCTTCCATCCGACCGGTCCGACTGAGAACGCACGTGAGGATGAATTCTACAAACGAAAAAGAAGGAGCGGCTTACTCGTGAAGATCAGCATACAACAAAGCAATTTGCTTGTACGTAGGTTGCAGGAAGGTCTCCCTCTCGGCCAGCGCACTCGAAGCTGCTGCCTTCTCCTCCTCGGACTTGCTAGGATCTTTGCTGGCGGCCTTCAGAGTTGCGTACGTAGAGTCGAGACGCTCCATGAGCAAAAGGATCTTGTCTCGGCGCATCTTGATCTCCACGATGCCCTCCGGTTCCAACACACCAGCACGTGCATCAACATCGGCGTACATCTCCATCTTGGAAGAGTTGATCGAGGGGTCGAGGACCACCCAAGCACCCCCACGAAGTTCACCGTTTGGTACAATGTAGACGAAGACGGGCTGTTTGTAACTGGACAAGCCATCGACAATCTTCGAGCCTTGTTTCAAAACTTCGTCGTACATGTCCTGCTGACCGCCGGAGAAACCACGCCAGTTGGCAAAGATGATGAGGGGGAGGCCTTCACGGTTGAAGTCAAAGATGGCTTGCGCCGTCTTGTACGCCGAGTTAGGGTACCAAACTTGCCCAGCCTCCATGACCTTCTGCTCGAATGACGCGGGATTAGCGGGGTCCGCAGGAATAACACGTTCAATGGTGCGAGTCTCGACGGCGATGACACCCATGGGAATACCGCCTAACCGCGCACGACCAACGACAACAGTCTGGGCCCATCCCGAGAGCGTTTCTTGGAACGATCCTTTGTCGAAGAAGCCCGGCAACCACTTTGACGTCTGTTCATCAACCTTGCCCTCAATGAACCAACGTGGGTCATAGGGACCCTTGGGTGGAACGTAAGCAATCTCGCGATCCCAAGTATCCGGTGTTTCGCGGATGGGCAGTGCATCTCCTTTGACTTCAGGGACGTACGACAACCACTGCAGAATGTGAGAAACCCCCTCCAGGTCACTGGCTGCAGTCAGGTGCGAGACACCATTCTTGTGCATGATTTGAGTACCGCCGAGTTGAAGGTTGGAGGTATAGACTTCGCGACCAAGTACCTTGTTGAGTGCGGGTGCTCCTGTCAGGATGATGGGCTGCCCCTCGACCTGGACGGCACGTTCACCCAAGCGGACAAGGTATGCACCAATACCGACAGAGCGAGCAGTCACCAAAGTAATTGTGAAAATATCGTCGTAGGCACGCGAGGTTTCTCCCGCAATAAGACCAGATCCCTTCAACGACTCGACACCGAGGCCATCTTGAAGCCCAATAATGTCTGTGATCTTGTAACGAGCCTCCCCGTTCACTTCGATCTCCGTCGTACGAATGGCAGCAGCGGCCTTTTCTTGCACCTTGAGATAGTTCTCCCGAGTCAAGTAGAGGTATTCGAAGCCTTTCTCTGGGTGAGCTTCATCATTCCAAGCGCAAGAGAAGAGGTTCACGACTTCCTCTGCCAGACCGAGACGAGCACCAGAGTTGGCGGAAAGGTAGATGCGGGGAAGGCCGTGGGCGCGTGCATACTTCGTGACAAGGTAGAAGAACTGATCTTCGATGGGACCAAATGAACCAATCTTGTACGTGATGTCGTTTGCGACGACAACAACCCTACGACCATCAGGGAATTCAGGGGTTCTGAGTGTATACACCCAGGCAACCATTCCAAACGTGTTGTTGCCTGGGGCACGATCCACTTCTGCAAGTTGATCATGTTCGTCGAGCACGAGCTCCTTCGCTTCAAGTAACTTCTTCGGGAAAATAAGTGACGAGTCGAAAGTTCGGGCCTTGATCCAGACGTTATGCAGAGCTTTCGAGAACAACTCGGGGAAGTCATAGACGTAAGTGGTACCAATAAGGTGAGCTTGGTAGCGCTTGGGTTGCAAGGACTCTTTGGTCGGGTAGGGCTGGTTGACTGGTTGGAGATGAAGAGGGCCCTTTTCTCCGATGGACTTTAGGATCGTTGTTCCCTTGTCGGTGGCAATTTCCTGGTACCCATGGAAATTGACGACGAATCCGGATACATTCTCGATGATGCACCGGATGGGAGTCACGTTGCCTTCCTGGTCCTCGAGAGCAATACGGATCTCTGAGCCAGTGACATGCAAACGCCAGAGTCGCTTTCCGTGGCGTTCGATGAATCCCGAGATAGCTTCGAGTACATCTTCATAAGAAACCTGAAGATTGTAGACGAAGTTCATGAAGATATGGTTGACGTCGGCATTGCGGTATTGCGCGCTGACAACCTCGAGCGCATCCAAGATGCTGGTCACGAGTCGGTCCGTCTCGGAGATGAGGTACTGTTTCGTGTTCATAGAGCCGCGCAAACGGCCGGGACGAATCAAGGCACGGACGAAGAATCGATTGTCGAGCTGGTTCTCCCGGGCAACGGCATGGTACATGTGAATCTGCTTGGTCTCCACGAAGACTGGTCTGAGCTTGTAGTTCGAGAGACGACTGAGCTCGAGCTGAAAGGCTAATGCAGGCTCGATGTTACGAATAGCTTGCTCTTCGGCCCAGTTGCCGTTGGTGCCCCTTAAAGTGAAGTACATCGGGTACTGTCCGCGTTTGCAGATGAAGATAGATACACGGCGGACACCACGCTTCACTAGACTTGCGTTGTGCTCTCTGACAAACTTGAGGGCCTGCTCTGCCCATGCCTCTTCGGATAGGTCATCCGTTTTGCCAAAGATGCGAAGAGCTAGGTTCATGACATTTGGCGGCTCCGTACTGCCATAACGTTGGTGGAACTCGTCGGGGTCGAACACGGGGAGGAGAGCAGCAACTCTCTCAAATCCTTTCTCAAGGGCAGCCAAGTCAGAGAATGAGGCGATTACACCAGTACGAACGGGCTGCGCCTGTTTGCGGCTGATCAAATAGGATAGGTCGCTGACGGATCCTTGACGTCTCGGGTCACTTTGGCTCGGATTAGATAGTTTGCGAGGAAAGCGATGTATACTTACGGAGGAGGAGCACTGAGGCTAGGTGTAGCGGGGGGTGAATGTGAACGCCCAAGGTTGAATCGCCAGGTAAGGGCACTTGGAAGCTCCCCGTCATCGGGGCCATCACCTTCTTCATAGTCAATCGACAGTAACGAGTACGCGCGATAGGCGCGGCGGACATAAACCTCAAATGCGGCTGCGGGATAAAGTCAGCTCAAGGGAACGATCAACCAGTAGAAAGAACAGACCGAGAGTAACGACGGGGTCCGCGTGCGAGAAAAATGATGGAAGAACATCATAGACAGTGTAGCGCGAATCGCTGAGCTCGCGCAAGATCTCGGCGGAGGGAGCCCTGCAGTACGTCAACCAAGTGGAGCACCAACGCAAAAAAAACCACGCACCTATTCGTCGTACCCTGTTCACCGTACACGCTAGAAGTCACGGATGCTTTGAGGATCGCCTCCATCTGGACTAGACGCTCCTCGTATGAGGGCATCTGCCCGAGGATAAGCACTTCACGAGCTTTCAGGGAGACGGCAGTTGATGACCTAAAACTCTCTTAATTATATAAAGTATGAAACAGGAGACGGACAAACTTTGATTCGAGCCCAGCAAGATCGCTGAGAACTTGGTAAAGCCGGCTCTCCGTACCAGAAACGGGAAGACCACTCGATTTGATATAGTCAAGTATCGAGAGCACAAGTTTCGACTTGCTTTGGGCTTTAGTGTGGCTGAGCACAAGAGCAACCACCTTATCGAGGTCATCTTTGTTCTGTTCTCTCAAGCTCAAAACCCGAGCTTCGATGCTTCCTCCAAACAGCTTCTCCGTCGACTCGTAAGCGAAAAGGAGGTTGGCGATGGTGTGCACTTCGTGACCCTTCAGGCCACCCATAAATTTCTCAAGAACGTCAAATAATGGAGCGAGCTGCGTGCGGAACATCGATCGATCCTGAGGAAGAATAGAGTCTTGGAGGTAGTGCTCGAGGACTTTCTTGATACGGACGGCGGGGAATTCGTGTGCGTCACCCCTGGACTTGGCGCTGTCAATAGCCGATCGAATACCTTCTTCGAGTTTCGATGGCATGCGACCAGACAAGCTGGACAAGATAGCGCTGACTTCTGAGTAGGGTAGTTCGGGGTCATGAAGGACTTCGATGAGATCCTTGAAAGTTGAGGCCATGATCGCTTGGTTGTCATAACCCTCGAGGATATCGTTTAGCGTCCCCGCGCAACGGACAAAACGCTGGTATGTCCGATTTCCGACAACACCAGGGGGACCCATTGAGGGAAGCAGACCGTCGAATGGCTTAGCGTGCTTGACTCGTGCGGGATCGTCAAGTGTCAAGATACCAAGGATATCACCTGGTTCAAGACTGACACCGGGCTGCTTAACAAACTGAACGATACCGTCTTCAGCAGCGACCAGAGGCATGTACATTTTCATGACCTGGGCAAGGTAAGCGACCACACCATTTGCTTCGGAGGACCAGGCTCACCTCGATCTCGGCATATTGCTCACCAGCATTGATGTGGTCGCCGCTGTCGACCAAGAACCGGATGAGCTTGCCAGGACTCGGACTCCTTAGCTGTGTAGGGTCATTTTCTTGCTCGATCAAGCACGTCTTGGAGTCAACCATGAGGCGCAACGCTCCGACCTCTTCTCGCCAGTACACCGAGTGACTGCGACCATCAAGGAGGATGAGGAGGCCACCGTCAGCGAGAGGGCGTGCTCCGACCATTGTCCGTCCGCCATTCAAGAAGAGCGTCCACGTGTGCTTGGAGGATCGGGTACACGTAAAATTGTACTTGACGTTCTCATAAATGAAGTCGACGCTGAACACAGTCTTGAGCAGATCACGAGCGGGGACCTGGCCTTTGTCCAGAATACGCTTGTACTCGCCAAGGCATCCCTCCGCCGCGAGGTGGGCTTTGGTGACGGCACCGCAGACGACCGCGAGGGTAGCATCTGGACGCTCTGCGGTGAGCTTGTTACTGATCAAGGAATCCAACCAGCCAGTAGTGAAGGTGTTGTCGATGAACGCTTCGAGCTCGAGAAGTTTGATGAGGTATTCGACAGTCGTTCTGAAGTCACCACGGATGCTCAACTCCTTCAACGCGACGATCATGTTCTTCCTACTCTCATTGCGGTCTTCGCCGTATGCGAAGATGTGACCGAACTGGGAATCAGCAAATTCGTGGAGACCACCTGCGGAACTGACGGAGAAGTAACCCCAGACGTTCGTACTGGAGCGGAAATTGAGCTCTTGAAGTGAACCAGACGATGGCTTGAAGCCAGCATCCGGGTTCTCGGCAGTGATACGAACTGCAACAACATGCCCCTTGGGTCGAGGTTTACGCTGAAGCTGGTTAGACCCAGGTTTCACCATGTCGAAGTCAATCTCGGATGAAGCATTGGGAGCAACACCATACAACGTGCGAATGTGCCGAATGCGATGCAGAGGAATACCCATGGCAATCTGCAACTGTGCAGCAGGGAGATTGACGCCCGTGACCATTTCGGTGGTTGGGTGCTCGACTTGAAGTCGGGGGTTGAGTTCAAGGAAATAGAACACGTCCTCAGAGTGACTATAGAGATCTTATAGAAATCCTGATTAGCGGATCCCCGGAATATGACAACAAAACGTACATTCAACGGTCCCGGCACTAACATACCCCACAAGCTTGGCCAGACGGACAGCAGCGCGCTCCATCTGCTCAAAGGTATCCTCCTTCGCGATCGTCACTGGGGCTTCCTCGATGATCTTCTGATGGCGACGTTGAACGGAACAATCACGTCCAAACAGAGAGATTGCATTCCCATACTGATCGGCAAGAAGTTGGACCTCCAAGTGGCGCGCCTGGCCAGCGAGCTTCATGATAAAGATAGGTGATCCTGCAACGGAATGAATATATGCGGGGTAAATCTGTTTCGTGTCCTTACCTGGAATCTCTCCAGCGACCGCATGATATGCGTTCTTGAATGCGTCGGGTTGTTCGACCTTCCGGATACCCTTTCCACCTCCGCCTTCGCTGGCTTTGATCATGACTGGCCAACCGATCTGTTCAGCCTTGGCCAATCCTTCCTCTACGTTCATCACACAGGCGGCTCGATACACATCATCAGCGACGGTCACGAATCCTTGTTCCGATAAGACTGTGTCCGAGATTCCTGAGCCAGACCATGCCATGGTAGGCACCTCGGCGCTCTGCGCGACGATAGTACTCGAGATCTTGTCACCCAAGCTTCTCATAGCACTTCCAGGAGGACCAATAAACACGATCCGATTTTTGCAGGCGGCAAGACTCTCAGGTAGTCTGGGGTTTTCAGATGCGTGACCCCAGCCTGCCCAGACGGCATGCACTCCAGCACGCTCGGCCACATCAACAATGAGGTCCACGTTGGCATAGTTGTTGTTATTGGAACCACCTGGAACCTCGATATATTGATCTGCCATGCGGATGTACTCGGCGTTGACTTTCAGATCCTCGGGCGTGGCCATGACAGTGAACTCGATGGCCCTATCTGTTCCAAAAGTTTCGTAGCTCCATTGACGAATGGAGCGGATTTCCTTGACGGCAGCGATACCTTTGGAGAGAGTTGAGTATATGCGCATCATGATTGATGAGGTAGACAATACCGTTGTTTGCAATAAGGACCTGGCAGTGGAAAGAGAAGGAATCAGCACTTGGCGCAACAGAGTGGAAGAAAGAGCACCGCTCCCTCGACGACACCATTGATCGATCAAGGTGACTATATGCATGATGCCTACCTTTGTGATGACTGTATGCCCTCCGTGGAGCTGAACAAAGTCTTTTACACGGCCAGATGGAGCCTTGTCCAAGGAATTTCCGCCTATCCACGAAGTGCATTAGTCGTATGACGCGTCCCCTCCGCCCTTGCCGATGTACATACCAATGAAATGCGCAACTTTTGAGTGATCGTAGGACGACATGCTTCACGAACAATGTGGAACTCGTCTCGTCTATGGGCAGCTCACCGACAGCGACAACTGCCAGAGACGGGAGGGGGGATGATGATGGTAAGAGCAAAAGGCGATGAATGGGCGGTATGATGTTGGAGGCTATTTTCTCTTTAACCGCACCCCAAAAGTAGGCACTGGGGTTACGTAAATTGGCAGGTATAGTAACTTTTCCTACATTTTGTCCCCAAGAATCGGAAAGTTTGTATGCACATGGAACAGTCCCTCGCCATCACTGAGACACGGAAGTTGGTGCATCGTGTTGGCCTGGAAGATCGATAGTCATCGATATCGTCTGAGTGAATAGAAGAATCACACATGTTGTGAATACCCCCGTGTACAGGGAGGCACATCGACGCCAACACAGCCGGAACTCTGCGGTCCAATCAGCACCAAATACTGGCTCCAGGGGTATTCCAAGACTGTACAGCCTCTCGAACATTATGATGATCTTGCCACCATCAATATTTGATGTCATGCAGTCCAGAGCGGCCAGTACCTTACACACGATGTCCTAGCAATGAACAATATTGAGTGAAGTGACGACACTAGTACTCTCATTCCAGCAAGTCGCTTTGATCAGCATTGAGAATGAGCCTCGTGAAGAAGCGTATCTGCTCCAAGAACCCTTCTGCCCGGATAGCTGTAGATCCAATGCAAATATAAATAGGTCATCCAGGCCAAGACAAGCGAGCAGACACCCTCTGACCTTCGTTGATGGTGTGTATCCCACCATAAACGTCAGTAACACCTCCATGACTATATCGGAAAATATGTTTTGTGAGGTTCCAGTAAGATTTCGTGTCTGGGGCATGCCTCAATATCTTTACCTCCATCAAAGACGTTTTGCGCTTACCCGTATTGCCTATGATACGACTCATCAGTATAATCATACAGCAATACAGATACATAAAACTTGCCAATCATGATTCCTGGTGAGACAATGGCAGATGTCGGAAGCCCATCCAAGCGAAGATGAGTTTGGAATGTCGATAAAATGGTCCCTGACAAGAGCTCGTAGGGTCCACTTCCCGTCGTTGGCGTCACTGGAGCCGGCACAAGAGAACTGTTAAACGCATCGTAGAGGCGTATAGTCCCTCGCAAAGGACCCAAAGACCCCATTGACTTTCCAAAAGCCTCCAGAGTCATGTTGTGCCTCGCAGCGACAGGGCGCGTAATGGTGGTTAAACGATCCATCAGCTCAGCGGGCGAACTGTGATCGACAATGCGGTGATTTACGATGGCCCATACAGCCTCAGGAAGGGCATTCACTTTCACACCTCCACCAACGAGATCTAGCACAATAGATCAGGAAACCCACAAAGTACATTCAGGCGACGCGCACCAATTGCCTGAGTTGTTCCCGCCATGGCGTAGAACATGGGATCAAAGTCAATGAGGCGATCCTCGAGCTCCCGTAATTTTTCATCGCTGGTCTTAGATTGCTGTACAAGCTTTCTCAACGATTCTGGGAAACTTGTATCGTATCTTGCGCGACATTCTAAACCTTGATAGTATGTCCTTCCTCGAACCAGCTTTGGCTCATGTGGATGAGCTTCGAGCTCGGTGATGAGGTCAGCCAGGATACCAATTCCCTGCGAATTCATATCTATGAATCAAAGGCAAAAAAGACGCGGTAGTTTCTTACAGTATGCTTCGGGGGCCTGCTAGAATGCCCGCCAGGAGTCAATACATCCATACGAATGTCCATGTATCCTTTCTCAGCAACCGACGGCGTGGCAAATATCGCCCCGTTCAGGTCTTCAAATCCGTCTGCCATTCATGCGACTCAGCGTGAGTGCGCGGTCAGATCGTGGTAGAGATGATGATGAAACATACCCCCCTCGTCGACAATCATGGCCAATGAATCAGGCCCATAGGTTTCGAGAAGATATTCCCCGATCGCACCTGCGCCCTACAATGACTTCAGCACAAATAGAGCCTTGGTAGGAGACACAACGCACTGAACCGGCACTTTCCTCGTCACTACCAAAGGCTAAAAGGACCGTACGAGAAGGTATGAATCCACGCTCCAGTAGTGTTTCAACGACAGTCCTAAAGAGTGACCACCGAGTTATCAAACCGAGTTGAGTCGTAGCCCAAACTCACAAGCTTCCGATGACACCTGGCTTATCGTCGCAGCTTCCCCTGCCCCAGATCCATTCCCCATCATAATAACCAGAATAGGGAGGGTTGATCCAGTCATCGTATGTCGTTGGATTGACTGGGACAACATCCATATGGGCAGCAAGCAGTAGAGGTTTGACGCTTTCGGTCCCCTTCCATTCGTACACCAAAGCATAGGTGTTCACCTTGGTACGTCTCAGATTCGCATGACTAAGAGAGCACCTATCAGGTGAGTCGGGTTGATCTCGTGTTGCACTCACACCATCGGAAAACGTGACTCGAGATATTCATGGAACTTGGTCTGAATTTCCCACCGAGGGTCTTCAGACGGGGGTCCGAGGTCATCGTAAGATTCCGTGCTAGTGCGCACACACTATCCATCAGCACTACGACAAGAGAGAAAGGAGAAAAGGCTCACGGAATACGGACGGCCCCGCCCAAGGACTCATACGCTTTGAGCTGGAACTCATTTGAACTAAACTCTTTATCGAGGCTTGCCAACAAGGCTTCATGTCCAATAGGAGTAAGAGGCTCAACCTGAGGGCAGAGATCATCAAGACCAACGACGCGTTCCCTTTCCCATCTGTGAAGTAAACCAGGGAGATGCCAGAAGCGTTGCACCAGGAGGGCAAGGCTCAAGAGACCCACTAATTTGAGCAATCTATAGCACGTCATGGTTGACCGCGAGGACCTGGGGAGAAAGTCTCGGTCAAGATCACCTCGTTCGCAATCAACCTTGTCCGTCGATACTGCGAAATCGTCGCATGGCGAAACGTTGGAGTCAGCTAAGGTCACCTGGCTAGTTGACGCAGCAATTCGCCGGAAGAGAGCGCAGAGCTGCCTATCAGCAGAACGCATCAAGACGAGATGAATGACAACACACAACCCGGAGGCGGTAAGGAGTACTAGTAGGTGTGAACACGGCGGCTATGCTGATATGAAGCCGGGCCGAACCCCACTGTCTTGGCACTGGCAGGTTACGTTGTCGCCTCGAGCGACGAATTTGCGCACTAGCTTCCACGTTCACGCTGAGCCCAGCAGCGATTCACTAGCACTCAACCCACCGCACTTCGAGCTCAGTCCCTGTCACAAGGGCGGGCGGAACCCCGATTACTAGTACGAAGTGTCTCAATCTAAGCGCCAGGATAAACACTAGGTTGAGAGTGACCGAGACTTGCCCATGTTGGATAAACTTGCTATGCACAGAACAAAAATGCGTCGAGTAGGAAAGTACATCGATATGGCCTACAAAGGTACTCGCACACCAGCACTCTGCAGCTCATAGATGATGGTCTTGACTCTTGCCACCATGAAACCCATCAGAGTGGTCAGTGAGGCTCAACAAAGAGTCAACAATACTGTGTAGATCAGATAGTGGCACTCTTATTCTAGCAAGTCACTTTGATCAGCATTGAGAATGAGCCTCGTGAGGAAGCGAATCTGCTCCAAATACCCTTCTGCTCGGATAGCTGTAGTTTTGACGCAGATGAGTCATTGAGTCATCTGGCCCAACACAAGCAGACGCTCTCTGACCTTCATTGACAGTGTGTATCCCATTATAAACATCAGCGACACCCCGATGGTGGTATCGGAAAATGTGTTTTGTCAGGTTCCAGTAGTGTCTCGTATCTGGTGTATTGCACGTATTCCTCAGCAGCTTCATCTCCGTCATGACGCATTTCGCTTACCTGTATTGCCTATAACATGGCCCATCAGTACAATGTGGTAGCAGTACAAATGCATAAAACTTGCCAGTAGAGACTCCTGGTGAGACAATGGCAGACGTCGGAAGCCCATCCGTGCGGAGATGGGTTTGGAATGTCGCTCGAATGGTCCCTGACAAGAGCTCGTAAGGCCCACTTCTTGTCGTTGGCGTCACCGGGGCTGGCACAAGAGAATGGTTAAAAGGATCGTAGAGGCGTATAGTCCCCCACGAGGGACCCTGCATTCCCACCGTCTTTCCAAAGGCGTCAAGAGTCATGTTGTGCTTCGTAGCGACTGGGAGGGTAATGGTGGTAAAACGATCCATCAGCTCTGCGGGCGAACTGTGATCAACAATGCGGTGGTTTGCGACAGCCCATACAGCCTCGGGGAGCGCATTCACTTTCACACCTCCACCGATGAGGTCTGGCGCAAGAGATCAGAAAACCATAAAACGTGCTCATTGAAGCGCACCGATTGCCTGAGTTGTCCCCGACATGGCGTAGAACATGGGATCAAAGTCAATGAGGCGCTCTTCGAGCTCCCGCAACTTTTCATCACTGGTCTGAGACTGTTGCACGAGCTTTCCCAATGATGCTGGGAAGCCTGCATCGTATCTTGCGCGACATTCCAAACCTTGGTAGTATGTCCTTCCCCGAACCAACTCAGGCTCATGGGGATGAGCCTCTAGCTCGGTGATGAGGTCGGCCAAGATACCGATTCCCTGCGAGTTCATATCCATGAATAAAGGGCAAAAAAGACGCGTGGTTTCTTACAGTATGCTTCGGGGGCCTGCTAGAATGCCCACCAGGAGTCAATACATCCATACGAATGTCCATGTATCCTTTCTCTGCAACCGACGGCGTGGCAAATATCGTCCCGTTCAGGTCTTCAAATCCGTCTGGCATCCATGCGACTCAGTGTGAGTGCGCGGTCAGGCCGTGGTGGAGATGACGCTGAAACGCACCCCCTTCATCGACGATCATGGCCAATGAATCAGGTCCGTAAATTTCGAGAAGATGTTTCGCGATCGCACTTGCGCCCTACAACGACTTTAGCACGAGTAGGGCATTGGTAAGAGACACGGCGCACTGAACCGCCGCCCGCTTCCTCGTCACTACCAAAGGCTAAAAGGACTGTGCGAGACGGTACGAATCCACGCTCCAGTAGTGTTTCAACGGCAGTCCTGGAAACGTCCATCAGGTCACCGCACAATAACCTCATGACCGAAACTCACAGGCTTCCGATGAGGAGAGGTTTATCGTCGCAGCTTCCCCTGCCCCAGATCCATTCTCCATCGTAATAACCGGAATACGGAGGATTGATCCAATCGTCGTAGGTCGTCGGATTGACCGGGACGACATCTATATGAGCAGCAAGCAGTAGGGGTTTGATGTTTTCGGTTCCCTTCCATTCATACACCAAAGCATAGGTGTTCACTTTGGTACGTTTTAAGTTCGCGTGGCTAATCGAGAACCTGTCAAGTGTGCCATGTTGGTATCGCGTTATACTCACACCATCGGAAAACGCGACTCGAGATATTCGTGGAACTCGGCCTCGATTTCCCACCGAGGGTCTTCGGATGGGGGTCCGAGATCGTCATAAGACTCCGTGCTAGTATACACGCCCGAGCGATCAGCGCCACAAAGCAAGCGAGAGAGGAGAAATGGCTCACGGGATACGAACAGCGCCACCCAAAGACTCGTACGCTTTGAGTTTAAACTCACTCGAGCCGTACTCTTCGTCAAGGCTTTTCAACAACGCTTCGTGTCCCGGAGGAGTGAGAGGCTCGACCTGAGGGCAGAAGTCGTCAAGACCAACGACGTTTTCACTTTCCCATCCTTGAAGTAAACCAGGGAGAGGCCAGATACGCTGCACCAGGAGGACAAGGCTCAAGAGACCCGCGAATCTGAGGAGTCTGCGACACGTTGTAATTGGCTGCGAGGACCTGGGTAGAAACTCTTGCCCAAGAGCACCTCGTTCGCAATCGATCTTGTCCGCCGACACCGCGAAGTCGTCGTGTGATGAAGCCTTAGAAGCGATCAAGGGCCCGTGTGTTTGACAAACTGCCTGACTAGTACTAGTAGATGTAGCCATTCGGCGGAAAAGAGCACAGAGCTTCCTATCAGCAGAATGCATCAGGATGAGAGAAAAGACGAACACACAGCTCGGAGGGAGCAAGAATCCACAAGGTGGCTGTGTTGATACTCTACGGCCCCCGGGTGCCCGAGCCGAAGTCGACCCGGCTTGCGACGTGCTGCTCCCTTTGCAGATACTTTATCTCATATCCTGGCAAGACTCAACTATCCCGATCGGGGCCACACAGTCAATTCATCGAAAAGGGTCGGTCGCAATCTACTCCCAGTGTCTACGAGTAGACTGTGGCCCGGGTGCAGTGTACTATGTGTACACAAAGTATCGTTTGAGTGGTACGAGAGTGAACGCTGACCCAGCAGAGCACGACTTGCTCCGAGTTTCCATTTTCAGCATGGCTGCCTTCTTGTCCATTCGTTTTAATCCTCTATGTCCCCAGGGCCCATTGTTACCTTGCAGATGCTTGCCAATCTTTTCGTTGTTCAAACTAGCACAACCGATTCTCCCAGGCCCACTTTAAATATGAAGGTGAGTATGATTTTATATCAGACGGTAAGCTGAACTGTTATACACCAAGATTCTTCGTGACATTGTTGACCTTTTCAGGTGAACCTCACTTGGCTGATGTCAATGCGGTTGACGACAGAATGACAGACCCATCGTATTTATCGACTGGGAGAAAAGAGCTCAAACAAAACTTGAAACGTATGCCATCCTGTACGGGACGGTGTTGAGAGGTTAGGGTACCCGATGAGGAAAGGGAACACTACACCCCATCATGACATGCCACTGGCGACGTCTCAACGTTGCTTGCACAACCATCCGAGTCAGCATCAAGTGGCGAGGCAGCCTCGCGCTGAGCCGGCGGGCGTGTATTCGGAACGAGAGAGTTGGCGAGTGTGGTGCACGTGCATGTTGAAGGTTGACGTCAATGTCGTCAAGGCCTCTGATATGCAACGGAATCAGCCGCACGTTCTCGGCCCGACGGATCGATAATCGGGTCGCAACTTCTTAGCACGCCAACAACATGCCCAAAACTCAAGCCTGGCGGCAAGTTACATACGTTGGATGAACAAAATGAAAATGGGTCGAGTAGGGAAGTGCACCAAGTGCTCACACACCGACCTCTGGAGTCCAATCACATCAGCGGCGCCAGAAGTTATTGATTCCAAGATATCACAAGCCGTACAGCCTCTCGACATAGATATAGACATGATGTTGGTCTTGACACCATCAATTGATGTCTCAGGGCGGCCAGCACCCTCCTCCCTGGGGCCTAATAAACTTGAAGAGTTAACAACCTTGGATCAGAGAGCGGCACTCTCATTCATTCCAGCAAGTCGCTTTGATCAGCATTGAGAATGAGTCTCGTGAAGAAGCGAATCTGCTCCAAGAAACCTTCTGCCCGGATAGCTGTAGTTTTCATGCAAATGAGTAATAACAAGATATGCAAGCAGACGCTCCCCGACCTTCATTGATAGTGTGTGCCCCATTATAACCGTCGGCTGCACCCCGATGACCATACCGGAAAATGTGTTTCGTGAGGTTCCAGTAATGTCTCGTGTCTGCGGCATGCCTCAGCATCTTCATCTCCGTTATGACGTCTTCCGCTTACCTGTATTGCCTATAACACGACCCATCAATATAATCATACGACACAGCAAGTACATAAAAACTCGCCAGTAGAGAGTCCAGGCGAGACAACGACGGACATCGGGAGCCCATCCGTGCGGAGATGGGTCTGGAGTGTCGACAAAATGGTCCCTGACAAAAGTTCATAAGGCCCACTTCCCGTCGTTGGGGTTACTGGGGCTGGCACAAGGGAACTGTTAAAAGCATCATAGAGGCGTATGGTCCCCCACGAGGGACCCTGCATTCCCACCGTCTTTCCAAAGGCGTCAAGAGTCATGTTGTACTTCGTAGCGACAGGGAGGGTAATGGTGGTAAAACGATCCATCAGCTCGGCAGGCGAACTGTGATCAACAATGCGGTGGTTTGCGACAGCCCATACAGCCTCGGGGAGCGCATTCACTTTTACACCTCCACCAACAAGATCTAGCACGAGAAGTCAGAAAACCCACAAAATATGTTCAGTGACACACACCGATTGCCTGAGTTGTTCCCGACATAGCGTAGAACATGGGATCAAAATCAAAGAGGCGATCCCCAAGTTCCCGCAACTTTTCATCACTGCTCCGCGACTGCGACACAAGTTTTCTCAACGACGATGGGAAACTCGTATCATATTTTGCGCGGCACTCCAAACCTTGATAGTATGTCCTTCCCCGAACCAACTCGGGCTCATGTGGATGCGCCTCGAGCTCGGTAACGAGGTCAGCCAGAATACCAATTCCCTGTGAGTTCACACCCATTAATAGAAAGCAAAGAGAACACGTGGTTTCTTACAGTATGCTTTGGGGGCTTGCTGGAGTGCCCGCCAGGGGTCAATACGTCCATACGGATATCCATGTACCCTTTCTCAGCAACCGCTGGCGTGGCAAATACCGTCCCATTCAGGTCATCGTATCCTCCTGCCGTCCATGTGCGACTCAATGTGAGTGCGTGGTCAGCTTGTGGTACAGATGATGTTGAAACGTACCTCCTTCGTCGACAATCATGGCTAACGAACTAGGGCCATATGTTTCGAGAAGATATTTCCCGATCGCAGCTGCGCCCTACAACAACTTGAGTACAAGAACCGCATTGGAGGGAGACACGACGGACTGTAGGACCACCACGTTCCTCATCAATACCAAAGGCTAAGAGGACCGTGCGAGACGGCACGAATCCACGCTCCAGTAACGTTTCAATGGCCGTCCTTGCATGTGATTATTAAGTCATCACACGACAAACAACTTCATAGCCAAACTCACAAACTTCCGATGACCCCTGGCTTATCATCGCAGCTCCCTCTGCCCCAGATCCATTCCCCATCATAATAGCCGGAATACGGTGGGTTGATCCAATCGTTGTATGTCATCGGATTGACTGGGACGACGTCCATATGGGCAGCAAGCAGTAAAGGCTTGACGTTTTCGGTCCCCTTCCATTCATACACCAAAGCATAGGTGTTCACTTTGGTACGTTTTAAATTCGCATGACTAAGAGAGTACCTGTCAGCTGTGTCGGATTGATGTCGGGTTATATATATACTCACACTTTCGGGAAACGTGACTCGAGATATTCATGGAACTTGGTCTCAATTTCCCACCGAGGGTCTTCGGACGGGAGTCCGAGGTCGTCGTAGCATTCCGTGCTAGTGCGCACGCACTAGCCATCAGCGCACTACGATAAGAGAGAAAGGAGAAAAGGCTCACGGAATACGGACGGCCCCGCCCAGGGACTCGTATGCTTTGAGCTTGAACTCACTTGAGTCAAACTCTTCGTCAAGGCTTCCTAACAACGCTTCGTGTCCCGGAGGAGTGAGCGCCTTGACCTGAGGGCAGAGACCATCGAAGCCAACGGCCCGTTCGCTTTCCCATCCGTGAAGTAAGCCGGGGAGACGCCAGAAACGCTGCACCAGGAAGACAAGGCTCAAGAGACCCGCGAACCTGAGCAATCGGCGGCACGAAGTAGTTGGCTGTGAAGACCTGGGTAGAGACTCTTGGTCAAGAGCACCTCGCTCGCAATCAAGCTTGTCCTCCGATACCGCGAAATCGTCATGTGACGAAACTTTGTCGATTAGGGGAGTTTGACGGTTTTCCTGACTAGTTGATGCAGCCATTCTCTGGAAGAGAGCACAGAGCTGCCTATCGGTCGGATGCATCAGAATGGGAGAAAAGACAACCAGATATGAGAAGAATCCTCAGACTTTCCCAGTGGGTGTACAACTGGCACATTCCCAGCCCGACAAGTCCGATAACGATCGACCACAACAACACGACCATACTGCAAGCCTGGCGGCAATTCAAGCAAGTTGGCGCTTGAAGATAAGGCATACTTATCGCCATCATGACCACATGGACAGTCGAGCGGAACACTTATCAGTCTCTGTTATACCTGTGTTGGTTCAGCTATTTGAAACGACCCTCAAGCACACTCAAACGGTGGCCGGAATCAATTCTGCAGGGTTTCCGATTTCCTCCCGATTTCTACCTCGGGGTATGCAACGATTCAGTCCGAAACCCACGTCGTGGAACCTAGGGGCCACGAAAAACGCTGGTGAGACGGGAACTGAGAGTGGCTACTGGTTACGCACGATGGATAAACTTGCTACGGCACGAGTAGGGAAGTGTATCCAAGTGACCTGGACTCTACGTGAGAGATCTTGCGTCTGAACACGCATGCAGTTCATATGGCCAAGGACGTTTCCACCCGCGACATTCGCACTCACCGCTGGCGACCCAAATCGACCTCGAACACGCACCTTCACGCTGGCACATTTGAGCGAAACGAAAGCACGCGGCACCCGCTGTAGTCCAGGAGTGAATGTATTTCCGTCATGGCAGATTCACTCGATCGGTGACGATGACGATACAGAACCTTGTGGGCATCAACACGTTCGGTAGACCGAACCAATCGGAATGAGCAAGGTTTGCGGCGAGAGAGAGGAGGGCGTGTTGGATTCATAATACCAGAGGCGGTCGACCACGTGTTTCTGTTCAAAACGCCTTGACCAAGACCGACCACCTTCCCACTCCATCCACGCGAACTCAACGCCATTTCCCTCGCCAAAAACACAAGGCAAGTCGCTATTTAACCCTGAACTCGTCTCAGTCCCCCTCATTCACTTTTTTTTTTTTCACCTACACAGTCATGGCTGACGCCGCACCCGCAACCACCTCCATCGACGCCACTCTCCCCAGGGAGAACGGCGGCGGACCAAAGGCAACCATCAAAAACGTCGACATGGCGGATGAGATGCAACAAGAGAGCATCGACGTCGCATCTGCAGCCCTCGAAAAATACACCATCGAGAAAGACATCGCCGCCCAGATCAAGAAGGAGTTTGACAAACGCCATGGCCCTACCTGGCACGTCGTCGTCGGAAAGAACTTTGGGAGCTACGTCACTCATGGTAGGCCTCTGTGTCGCCCTCTTTGACTCCATGTCCAACTGAAACCCTCGTACCCAGAAACCAAACATTTCATCTATTTCTACATCGGGCCTCTAGCCATTCTTATCTGGAAGTCATGAAGCAACGTCACGCGATCACCCTCTGTTTAGATTATTGTGAGTGATCGGGTCATGTCCTGTCGCCATCTACTAATCGATCCGTCACTAGCCATGTCAAAGAGGACTTCGTGCACGTTATTGTACCATCGTTATCTCCCACCCACTTGTCATCTGTAGCCAGCATCGTCGGCCATGTAATTACTACCATTGTGTATCGTCGGATGTTCTTGCTGTCAAACTCGCGGGATATTTTGACGTCGACCGTGTCCCATCACAAAGTCTGCCTCAAGGTCAGATTGATCAAAAAGTGTCATGTACATAGATACTCTGTACATACAAACACGAATGCATGCGAACAATGAGTAAGTCTATCATCCAATCCGTCCATGTCACATCACGATACAAAACGAAAACAGGGGAGACCCGCTCAGCCTGCCGTGGGTGGGTTCTTTTTACCCCTCGCAATCACCTCCACCACCACACGTGCCAAACATTCTCCACCCTCCGCATTAAACACCCCCACATGCAACTCACCAATATCACCCTCTGCAGGAACACCATAAAATTCGACCGCCTTCTTTTCATCCTTGCCTCCAAACCCTTTCAACTCGGCCTGCATAAACGACGGCAACGCACGCCCCGAAATCAACCTCGCCTCCAACTTTCGATATTGCTGACTCGCGTGCTGCATCGGTACCCTAAACTTGAACTTTTCGCCCGCCCGCACCAAAAACCGCAGGCTCGCGCTCATCTTGGTACCGCTCGCCGCCGCACCGTGGCCTTGCTGCGACGACTCGAGCGATGAAAACGACTTGTCCGACGCGGAGCGCACGTTCGAGGTGCCTTCCCCGAGTGTACGAACATAGTGCATCCCGATTCGCAGTTCGTCGATGCTCGTGTGCCGCCCTTCCTGGCTTTCTTTGTACACTTGTGCCGTTTGACTCGCGATCCTGCGCGTCCCCGAGGAAGCTTCTGGTTCCACAACGTTGCTCGAGGGTGAACGTGGGGGTGGAACGCGTGATGCATGCGTGAACTGTTTCAAGCGTGGCCGCTCTTCGCCGGGTCGCAACGAATCCGGATGTGAATCAGCCGAGACAGCACTTGTACTCTGTAAACTTTCCCGCACAATGCTACCACAAAGGTGATCAACCAAGATCCATAGACGATACCTATAGCTTACCTTCGTCGTGCAGTGTCCCGAACGGCGGCCGGAGCCGGTGCTCGCGGATTTCGAGGCGAATTAGGGGGCGCGAAATCCGCCCTCCTCCTCGGGATCGATCTCTCGCCTGTCGAGTTCGACGGAGACGTGGTAAAGCTAACCACCGTACTCGCCCTCCTCTCCGTAATGTGGTCGTCCCGGATGGAAGTCGAACTCTCCGCAGGCGGCGGCGACTTGACAATCTCCACATATTGCCCTTGGATCGGCATCCCGCTCAAGTCATCCCGCCGGACCAACGGAACAGGGTGGCTGATGATGGGCCGCACAGGAGGACCTCGACGCTTGTACTTGTCGCTCACATTTCGTGCGGTATTCCTGATCCTGCCCAAAAACTCGGACTTCTTCATAACACCCTCTGCACACGACGCTTGCACCGTCGACGGCGTCGTCGGCGCATGTGGCGAAACACGTCGCAGTCCAAGCCCAAGATGATCGTACGAATGGGTTGGCGGGTAATACCCCGGGTCAAACGAACCCTCCTTGGCCTGCGTTTCGAGACTCCCCTTTTCCGATAGCGCGCTCGAATCCGCTTGATTACTCCATCCATACCCGCGCTCACCCTTTGCTTCGCGCACCTCGATCCCGATTCCGTACCATCGTTTCTCTTCTTCGGTCCACGCTCGCGTGCCTTCCTCGCCAAGAATCGCAGAGTCTTTGACACGGGCACATCGCCTGAACAAGGCCAACGCAAATCCAAGAAAGAAAACGCCACCAATGATACCAAACACGAGCGACACGATCAGCGTGACTTGGGATTTCGATGGGACACCCACTTCACCCGACCCATGCCCCTTGATGCTCTCCAGCTCGGGCGACTCCACATCCAGTGTCGCATGCGACGTCGAGTGTGTAACATGCGAATATGCGACAAACGTGACATGTATGTTGGGTATATCGGAATCCTCGGGGATCTGACCCGTGAGTTGCGCTGTGACCGTGTTGAAGTTGAGAAACGTGCACGCTTCCGAGGGGTCACAAGACGCGCTCAAGTTCGCATCGCTGTGGTGCGGCGACGGACTGGCGAAAAAATCGGCGAGATTAAACAGCACCGTTTGTCCCGGATCTGCTCGGATCGTGCCCAAGTCCGATTTCGAAAAGTAGGACCCGACGATGTCCAGGGCGACGCTCGTATACAAGGTTTGATTGAAATTCGTCGTCAACGTGACTGGCAACATCGGTTTACCATCCGCGTCCGTAAAGTTAGCCGGGGGCGTCCCAGACAGCGTCTTATTTCCCGGATCGTACTTGAGCCAATTCCTGTACGACGACACATCGACCGACAACACAGACACGTTTGCAGGTTGCAATGGCTGACCATCGACCAATACTCCAGAGAAATCCGCTGGCGAGGACATGGTGACATTGAACGGCGTCCCCGCCGTGACATTGACCGTCGGCATCGTCGAATACGCAGACAACTCGTGACTCGCAACAACGAGATTAAACGGGAGCAACTGCGCCGAGTATCCCTCTTGATCGGCACCGATGAGGTCGATTTCCAGCGTAAGAGGTGTCGGGATAACCTCGTCGTTGGGCGCGACACCGTCAAACGTGACCGTATCAGGGTCAAACGTGATCCAGGACGGCAACGGCGTTCCGTCCGACTGTAGCGCACCATAGTACAAGTCGTTTTGGGCCGCAAACGTATCCCCGTCGAGACCAATGCTAAACGACCATCTCGCGGGCACTCGCAGCGTCGGTTCCTCCAGGGCGAGCGCAGATCCGGGCGAAAGAAAGAAGACAGAAGATAAAGCCGGATTTCCCGCGTAAAACTGTTGACTGATCGGTTTTTGGACTGTCGGTGAGGGAAACGGCGTCACGCAGAGTATAAACCCCGAGGATGCGACCGATTCTGCGTCGCTGGCATTCACCGTGATGGACGGCCGACCTTCGTCTGCAGCAGCGGGGAGACCGTAAAACGTCAACGTGCGGTTGTCAAAGTTGAGCCAGGCAGGAAGTCCGAGCGCAGAGTAAGCCAGCGATTTGTCCAAGTCGGTAGAGAACGTCCTTGAGCTCATGGTCCATGTGTAATTTTCGCCAGTACGTGCGATTAATGGGTACTGGCCGTTCAGAGGATTATCGACGGAAACGTGAGCCGAAACCACAGAGACGGCGGTGAACAAGGTGAAAAGAATGGCAAGCATAGTGATGGGAGTCGTAGGGGGCGACGACGACGCACGTTAGAGAACGAGTCGGCCAGCGAGCTCGACTTCAAAATTATTTGGCGGGGGCGACGGCGTGCAGATGAGAAAAGAAAAGAAATGCAATTGGTTCAACATTGGAACGCGTCGAGAAAACAGTCACGTGCACACATAGTAGACGAATACTGTAAAACAGCAAAGAACCAGCAATTCGGAAAACACGGATGCGACATCAAAAACGTAGTCTAAACGATGGGTAAAGGCAAGGCGCTGAGCAGGATTACAATGTAAAAGAGGACAAGGAAGGCGAAACGTCTACGTTCCTAGAGGTAAGCCATCAAACCCGCCGCTTGTATCTTGGCTGGTTCTTGTGTGTTCAAGAAAGTGACGAGTTGGATCAACTCAGCCCGTCCTTCATCACCGATCTGATCCGGACCATTTGGATCGAGAATATGGCGGAACACAGGGAGCAAGGCATCCACATGCGGGCCGAGCGTCTGAGGAGCGGTCCGGAAGAGGTGGAAGAGGGCACGGAAGACGGGCCTGTTCTCCACGTAGTCCGTTTTCAAAGGAAGAGCCGCCACAAAGACAGGAAGAACTTGGTCGAGAGGCACAGCGGTATAGTTGCGGTAGATAAGTCGTGCAACAGCGCCCGCCGCATTGTCCTTGGCGTTGAGTCGGGAACGATGTGCATCGGGAGCAACATCGAACAGGGGGCGAAGGGCAGCGAGCAGAGGAAGATATTGCGGGGTAAGATCGACCGCGGAGTGTTCCACCAAGAGGCCGACAGCGAAACACGCATTGCTTTGGACTTCTGGCTCGTTATCACCAAGAGCTTTGTAAAAGAGTTCCAACAAGGGTTGGGTGTGAGGAGTGACAGCACCCTTGATCCCGGCAATAATTTCTGCCAAGCATCCAATAGCAGACGACCTGTCACTCAGAGACCGGTTCTTTCCCTGCATTCCCAAACATCAGGGATCGATTAAAGGGGGCGTGGCAGTGTTACTCACGTAATACCTGGCAATCAGAGGGAAGAACGTTCCGAAGGCCTGAGCGAAGTCGGTACCAAGTGCATTTGACAACCCTGCAACAAGATCTCCCGCCGAAGAAATAAGAACCGAGTCGTATTCGGCCTGGTCTTCTGGTGCCTCCTCATTCTCATCTTGATCTGGATCTTGCTGACACAGTGCCTTCTGGCTTAAGACTTGAATAGCGATATTGCAGATTTGCTCGACATCTAAGATGGTCTTAGTGAAACAACGACAAATTTTGCGAGCATACATACTGTTCTCGATGAATGCAGTCCCCAACTTGTTGATCGTTTCCGCAAGACCGATGCAAAGTGACGCCACCACCGTCCTAATGGCTGTGAGCAACGAAAGGATCGGTCGCGACAATTCCTTACTTGTTATCCTCGGCATCATACATGTCGAGCAGAGGGGGGAGGCAGTGGCCGACCAGCTCCTTCACAACAGGTTGCAGAGGCACGGTCTTGGATGCAAATGTTAGGCATGCGAGATCAAGTTGCAAGCTGTCTGCTTACCACATTGACACCTGGCTGCCACTCCTGGGGGTCACTAAGTTCGTAGAAAATCCTGACCAGCTCGAGCAATGATTCCGTAGCCGACTTGCGAATGCCTTCGTAGTAGTGGGCGAGGAGGGCGACGAGCTCGATGACACATTGCTCAACGTAAGGGAAGAAGTGATTGCGCGTCGCAAGGAACAATGCGCCGATTGTGTCTGCGGCGATTTCCTTCTCGACGGCAAGAGCACTATTGACCTCGAGCATCTTGTCAACATCAACGTCCTCCATCTCCGCTTCGATCTTGCCATCTGCATCAGTATCAAGAACCGCTATCGCACTGGAGGGAGAAGCGCCGGATGCGAATGCAGCAGCCACTTCTTCAGAAACTGCAGCGCAGAAAGTGAGCTGCGAGTAACAATTCTGAAAAGTGCACGTGACGCACGGGCAATATCGGTCTCTTCGCCGTGTTCGGCCAAGCGACAGCTGTTCAAAAGGGGAGGAACAACATTTGGAAGATAGGGCGCAAACTCTTCGCCAAATACTCGGGCCATGACAGAGAAGAACAGAAAACTGCACTCCCTCAAACGCGGGCTGCCCATTTCAAGTCCCTGGAACGCTTGCTTCATCAGGTCAGCAAAGTATGGGCGGAACGCGTCGGTGCCAACGGCTTCGGCGAACGTTCCGACTGCATCCATGGCGATACCACGCAGCTCAATCTCTTCACCCTCTCCTGTCAGGACGAGGAAATGTTGGAGGCGGTTCATAGTAGGCTGGAAGTATGGCAAAAACTTTGCTTTGGACGCATGAGCAGCACTGCCGATTGCACCGGTGACGACAGATTTGACGGAAATGGGGGCCGTGTCTAAGAGGTTCGCGAGTTGCTCCATGATTAGGCTGAGATACTGGTCAATAACATCTTGCAATATCTCAAGAAGGGCATCGAGGGCGGTGCAGGCGGAGCGTTGAGTCGCTGGGTCGTGGACCAAGCGCATGATAGCCTAAGGAATCCGGTCAGCCATGATTGGGATTGAGTACAATAACTCACGGGAATGAGTGTAGCATGCTTCGCGGAGCACTCATCCTCCAGCCACTCGCACAGACAACTGACAGCGATGCAGGTAGCCTTCCTAACAGAGGAATCGACATCCTGAAGACCAGCCTCAATGATGGGCCAGACTTGGTTCATGATGGGAGTCATAAATTCACTGCAACCCTCGACAACCACACCAAGGGCGAGCATGGCGCCGCGACGGTTATTGGGATCAGGTGATGAAAAGTACTGCTGGATCAGGGTGCGCAAAGCGGGGAAGACCTGGGTAGGAGGGAGGTTCGTAGCTAAACCGTCGATGATGCGTAACGCAGACTACAGAACCATCAGCACATGCTTACATTAAATCGCCGCTGAAACTGACTTACTCGACATGGCGCGTCATCGTCGCTGTCTTCTGGTTCGGGTTCTGTGGTGATCGGCATGAGACCCTCCAAAATCTTCCCTGCCAAATTCTGGCTCTGAATCTTTGTCTTCTTGCTGCAGAGAGTGCGTAAGCATCGGATCAAAACAAGAAGAAAGCAAACTTGCTATTGCACGGTCCAGTTAAGGGCATTCAGAGGGAAGACACGAAGTTCATTATCAAGATTCCTGTTGGCGCCGCAGGCGAGTAGGAATGAAGCAAGAGCTTCAGTGTGGGGTCCCAAGAGTGGAATTTCCTGAGTTTCAGCATGAATCAGCAAGTAATGATTTTGATGCATATTTGGCTTACGAGAATCAAAAGCGTCTCAAAGACATCGAATAACTGCCGTACCGAAGGCTCGTCCTGTGCTTCTAGTGCTTGCTGCACGACTTGGATCATGGCAGGGAGGAAATTTTGAAATGTTTTCTGAAAAGCCATTCAAACAATGATCTAGATCGGATATCAACGACTTACGATATCACCCTTGTCGTCTGAGTCAAGGTATTGGGCAAGGACACCCAACGAACTGGTGGATTATGTTAATGTTATTCGGATACCTAATCTTGAAACGCGTACCGGACTGTCGTTACTCGTACTTCCATACTTTCAGGATCGACGATGAGAACCTGAAACAATTTGAAGAAGTTTTGAGTAGAGTCCTGGAAACCTTCGATGACGGTTTCGAGCACTGTGAACAGGATGTATACGCCGACTTCGCGTTGCCCGACTTGCGGAGCAGTACACGCCTCATTCAGCCACGAAAGAAGCTGAGGCCATGTCCCTTCCTTGAGTTCGATCGACGCGATGGCCGCGACGACACGTGCAGCCGAGTGACGAACAAGCTTACTGCAAAGTAAACGGACTCAAAACAAGGAGGTGGACTGCGATAAATGGACACGTACTTTGGCTCGGCGAGGATGAGTTTTGGCAACTCGCTCTTGATCTGCTCGCGCTCCCCTTGGGGAATCTGGACCCAGAGATCGCCGCTTTTTTGTCTGACCCGCTTGCGAAGTTCAACTGCTGCAAGTTGGCGAACCTGACACGAGTGGATCGATGTTAATCCGGAGATCTGCATCGGCGATCAACAAGAACTCACAGCAAACTCGGGAGAGCTGGCGAGTATCTGGGCAAGGGCAGGTATACATGCTGGATTTTTGTAGTACTCGGTGTTCAACTGTGCTGTAGCCTAAAATCGAACGGTATCAATACAATGGCGAAAAACGCGTTTGATCGAGCGATCTTACGGCCTTGAGTTGGGCGGTGTCATTCGAAGTGGACTGTAACAAGAGTGCGTGCAATCCCTGCACGAAATTCGGCTGTACATTGCAGATATACATCAAGAGCAAGTGATCAAACATGGAGCTCACTTACATCCATTTTACAGGGACGTGCAGGAAGGAGGAGGACAAGGAAGAGGAGGTAGATGAGATTGCACTGATGACCCCATACAAATTTTGGCGGGGTTCCAAAAATTTCCGTTATGATGATACGTTCGGCTAACGGCTTATCCAACCACTTTACTGGTCCACTATCATGGCAAGTCCAGATCTAATATTTCGAGATCAGAACGTCCTACAAGTCTGGGATACAGACACTTCGATCGACTCGGCTTTGAACCTTCCCATCGCAATAGCGACTGTGCAATGACTGTTTCAGGCACTGTTCTTGATTAACCAATATAAGTACTTGCCGGGCACAATTGCATCGACTCCAGTACGCCTAAAATTCTTGAGACAGCGTGAGTGATTTCCCTGTGTTAGTTCAACATCATGATGGCTTTTCACGTTAACGACGCTCCATCCTAGCGGTCATGGGGTACATTTGTTGAGTAGATCTCAACATGCCATTGTCTAAGCGAACGCGCGACTCTGAATCGCCCAAAATAGTTCAAGCTTCATTGTTATCGCCAACATCAGGTTTCAGCCCATTACAATACTTTTGAGCCGAGTGCTGACATCAGACGACTTGACGTCCACCTATTCCGACTTCACCCAGTGGAATTGTCTCCGGGAAGGCCATTTCCTCTTCCCCAAGATCGTCAAATACCAGTGTTCTCATGAAATCTATTCAAGCTCCATGACCCAGGTGGTTGCACATGCTGTGTGATCCCCAACGCAAAGTCGTTGCGTGTCAACAAGTGCAGATTGAAATAGCCCCTGGAGGCCCTGACGATCCTAGAGGTATAAAGGACGGCGAAGTGAGCTCTTTCCTCTTCGTCTTGAAATTACTTCGCAGACCTCTCCGAAATGAAGTATCTCGCTTCACTCGCTTTGGCCCTCGCCGTTGCTCGTGCAACGCCAATCAAGCGTTCTGATCCTTATGGTATCGATGTCTCTGATTATCAGACCGACATTGACTGGACCACCGTCGTCGATAATGGTATCCAGTTCGTATACATCAAGGCCACCGAGGGGACATGTTAGGCTATTCAGTTTGTCTCTCTCGTCGATGCGCTGAGTTCCCCTGTCGTTTTCAGCCTATATCTCGTCCACCTTTAGTTCTCAGTACATTGGTGCTACAGACGCTGGCCTCATCCGCGGTTCCTACCACTTTGCACACCCAGATGAGTCCACGGGTGCTACTCAGGCAACCTACTTCCTTGACAACGGAGGTGAGAGTGCCCCTCCACGTGGTATTATATTGTTGTCTAATGTTCTACTAGGTGGCTGGTCAGCAGATGGGATTACCCTTCCTGGAGCGCTAGACATCGAATGTCTGTAGTTCCTCTCCTGACTGGTGATGAGAGCTGATCCCAAAATAGATAACCCTGACGGCGACGAGTGCTATGACCTGACGGCTGCCGAGATGGTCTCGTGGGTCCAGGATTTCTCCAGCACCTACGAAGCTGCCACGGGCCGGTAAGGAGATCACAACTATTTAAAGTAACCGATCTGAACATGGGTCTTTTTTTCGTAGTTACCCAGTCATTTACACTACGACCGACTGGTGGACTACCTGTACCGACAACAGCGCGGACTTTGCCGATAACAACCCACTGTGGATTGCGGATTACGCTTCTGAGCTGGGCACCCTTCCTGCTGGGTGGGAATATACTTCCTTCTGGCAGTACGCTGACTCGGGCGCGAATCCGGGTGACGCGGACCTCTGGAACGGTGACTATGCCGGTTTGCAAGCGTAAGTTTTCTTATCGAGACTCAAATGGCACGTAAATTCACTGGCACCCGATGCAAACCAGGATGGCTCTCGGATCTTGAGGTCGGAAATTGGTGACACTGTAACTGTTTATAGCGTGTACTTTGGGTTCTTCAGTAGTCGAATGTACATATTTTGAGCGCTAAATGAGCACGTGCTCTGCGATGCACAGCCTTTCTCGTTGCTATGAGATACGGGGTTAGGTACTCACCTAGACAAGTACCGGAAGTATTGTTTTTGAGCTGTCAAAGTGGTGCTGTGTCCGGAGATGATATATTGCAATGTGATGTTATCTAATCTCATTAATTGGTAGTATGACACCGCTCTGGCCTCGTCACTCCCACTACCGTCGTGCTGGAACGCGCAGTTGCTTGGGTTGAGACATGTCGATACTCCCCGCGAACAACAGTTACTATCCCCTTCCCATCGGGGCTTATGGGACTCCCCCTAGAAGTCCTCCGCCCCTCAACCATCTGTACAGGCCTACTAGTAGCCGCCCAGGCACTGCCGACGACAAGAAGCTTCTTTTGACCCCTTCCGTTGTCCAGGAAGACATTGGGGACACAGAATGCACCGAGAACACACCCTGCGAGGACCCGTTAATCAGGCATCCTGATTTATGGTTCTCAGATGGATCTGTGAGAGCCCGCCCACCTTGACGTGGGGAAGCACACTGATACACTGCTGGAGATTGTCCTTCGAGCTGAGAACACGCTCTTTCGTGTGCACAAATCCTTGCTTGCCCGCCACTCTGGCTTCTTTCACGACCTGTTCACCCTACCACAGCCTGAGGCGGATGGCGGGTCTTTACCCGTACACGCCTCAGGAGATTCGGATATCGAAGGCTGCCCGGTGCTGCGCCTTCATGATACTCCCGAAGATGTTGCCAACCTCCTCACGGCGTTGGTAGACGGCCCGTGAGTTGTACTATCGCACTTAAACCTTCCTTCGTTCATCATCTATTATTAAAGGAGCTTCGGGAGCAACGACCCTGCTGATTTTCAAGTCGTTTCTGGTGTCTTACGTCTTGCCACCAAGTACGTGGTGGATTCCCTTCGCGAGAAGGCCCTCCATCATCTCTCTATCGCCTGGCCGGCGACACTCAAAGGCTGGGACGCCCGTGAGGACATGTCACGCTCTTTCGAGCTTGGATCAGAAAACATTTACCCGTCGCCCATCGTAAGTAGAACGTAATCCGTGTTTTCCGACCCTCACTTTACTCCCACACAGGCTGTCATCAATCTTGCTCGCGAGGTCAACGCAACAACCTTATTGCCCTCTGCTTTCTACGACCTTTCCCGATACAGCTTCTCACAAATATTCGACTATGGTGAATCGTTTGAAGAAGGCGCATGGCAGTGTCCTCTATCGCCGGTTGATATGCAACGGTTAACCCTCGGCAAGGAAGCCTCTCAACATGCCATCACAACGCTGATTCAGTCGCTCGGATCTCACGCCCGCACATTGGTGGCTGGTCCAGGAAACACCTTTGCACACCACCCCCATTATCCATATTCGCATGGCCATAACACCCACAGGGCTTGCAAACGCGATTTCTCGGAGCTCGTGACGCTCGCTACGCAGCATTATCTCTTTGACCATCAGCGTGGATGCACGGATCCGCTCTACGTCGCGGAGGAGCTCGGTCAACCGCTGTACGATCTGAGTCAACCTCTGGGTATCGACCGTCTGGGGAGCTCTCGTCGAAGCTCCGAGCAGGCTGAATGTCAGGCATGTGCAAGGACGCTGGAGACCTGGGCAAAGAAGGAGCGAGAGCGGATGTGGAAGATGATTCCGTTGTGGTTTCGGCTCGATGTTTGATTGACGTGTGACTTTGGACTGGCGGGGGGGTTGGGTAATGTGGTCCGCAACCGTGCCGTATGTTGGAGACGTGTGCCATCAAGGGCGCATGTGTGGAGGCCACCTCTCTAGTCTTGCCTTGTTGCATCTGTGTCTAATGACCAGAGCATCATGCACTGTTAAATTCGCTTTCTACTGCGTTCATCGTTTTCAAGGACGTTGTACGAACATGTACATGTATCATTGTATACTATGTAATCTAGACTGAAACTGGTTACATCTATATCCGCAATGGAGCCGAAACGAACAGCAGGAACTGATCGATGATGCACCAGTGATGATCTAGGTGTCAAAGATACTAGTATGTATCGTACACAAGTTATTCATTCAGAAGTCCATACTATGGTACCGCGCGACTAGTAATGCACATTCACTGGCATGAATAAAAATGTCCCTGCTAGTCCCATGACAGCAGCTGGACCTCGAGGCGACAGTGGTCGCGACTGGGACGAAAGAATGGTGGACTCGGAGTTGCAGCACCTCAGCCAAGCAAACTCAAAATAACCGTAAACAGACTGCGAATCATCTCATAGCTGCCCACTCACCAAATTAGACAGTCACTTGATCTCCTTTACTGGCCTACACGGTCGTAGTCCTTGCTCGGAACCCACACATTCCTTTACCCACCCCTTCTTTCCTTTGCGACGTTCACCCGGGTTCACCAAGCACCCTTGAATCTATACCCAAAGTCTTTTTTTGCCAAAGTAAGTTCCGAACGATTTTGCCTTACATAACGCCAAGTGCATCTATTTCGAGGGAAGCCTAATCTACGGCCATTATAGTACTTGCGGGATATTTGACCCAGGTGAAATATTGTTCCGTATCAAAAGCAGTCGCGGTTGTGAGAGGCTTGGCCTCCCAAAAGTCGTCATGCGTCCCTCCTACACCAACTACTTGTGTAGCTTCGCAACCTTGCTTACCCATACTGTATGATCTCTCAGCTCGCAAACTTGGGAATCCACTTTCACTATACCAACGCGGATGGTACGCCCATAGTGTCTTTATCTTGAGGCATACTTATGACCTGTTTCCCTTTCATTGCAATTCTCCCAGTTCCCGAGGTCCACTGCCTCGGTGATGCGCTCCTTGTCCCTCTCCGTGCTTCTTGCCACATGTTGCCTCATTCCTGCAGGCTCGGCTCAGACATGGTGGGTCGTTGCGATACACACTCCACCCATGTTCATGACATGCGTCTCAGGTGTGGCAAATACTATGACCCCAGCAAGATGCCTCAAGGCCAGGCACCACCCCCCGGGGGAACGTTTCCTATTCCCACCTCGTCTCAAAACCCTTTGTTAGCTTTCAGATGTGCGCCTGCTATCAAACCGTATCTGGCTGAAGATGCGAGCTCGTCTGCGGCCGTCCTAATTGACTCGCCTGTGGTCTACTCCAATATCCAAGGCGCTGAGGGTATCACTCTCCCTTCTGGTTCCCTGTCCAACGCTGGATCGCTCAGCGTGAGCGTGAGCGTTGGTGGCAAGGTGCTTGCACATGGCACTGTCCCGCTGAATGCGACAGCGTACGAACTCTCGCTTAGTCTCGGGGACTTGACACCTCAAGTCGCCCCGTATAACCTTTCTTGTCAGGCGACTTACTCGGGCGGATCGTCTTCCCAAGTCTATACCACAAGCTCTGCGTTGTATTTCTTGCCCGATCCGAGCAGTGGCGCTGTTACGAAAATGGACCTCAGGACTGGCGCGTTGTTGGCCAAGCCTGCGAATGGACAGGGCAGTTATCAACCTGTGTTCCCGATCGGGTTTTATACCGAGTTCGAATACTTGGCCGGCAATCTTTCTCTCATCGATGAATTGGGGTCTCAAGGGTGAGTATCCTTTTTCCACGTCTTTCCCTCAAGGTGTCTCATCTTTTTTTTTAAAATACCACCAAGGTTCACCATCGTATGTATTGAATCCCGTCTCGTGTATCGTTGCTGACGAGTAGGTCAGGTACATCCCATATTTGAATCCACGCCGAGTCAGACAAGCGTGAATGAGGTGTTTACTCGAATGCAACAAAACGGGATGTACTTTATGTACGACATGCGCTACGTGTACCAGGATGCAGCCAATGTCACCGCGCAAGTGAATTCGTTCAAGACCTGGTCCAACCTCTTGGTCTGGTACACCGGTGACGAACCGGATGGGTCATCGGATCCGCTCAATGCCACATCCACCGCATACGATCTCATCTATAACCTCGACGGCTACCATCCTGTCTCCCTCGTACTCAACTGCCAAGACTATTACTTCACGTCGTATGCTGCTGGAGCCGACATTGTCATGCAAGACGTGTACATCATCGGCGCCAACGTAAATACCTCCCTCATGTTTAATACCCCCTGCACGACAACCTATGGCGATTGTGGCTGCGATAATTGTTTGCCTATCCCAGCCGGTCTCAACGATGCCGTCCCTCCCGCGAATGCATCCTCTACCCCACTCCCCGCGAACAGTGGCCTTGGCTCCTTCACCGACGTCAGCGACCGTGTGACGAGTTTCCTGAACCGAATGGAAGTCGTGGGATGGGAACGTACCAAGGCGGTTTGGAGCGTACCCCAGGCATTCGGTGGCCCCGGCGAGTAAGTGTCCCTCTCACCCCGCCACAACGTGGCTGACAAGCCTCTCTAGTAACTACTGGGTACGACCACCGACGGGCCAAGAATGGGTCGTGATCACCGTCCTAGGTATCAACCACGGTTCCCTCGGGGCGGTCTCCTGGATAGATCCGACACCGGTAGATATCAAAGGCAACGCATCCGCCCTTGCACTCGCCCTCCCCAAGATCACACCCTTCCTCTTTGACGCAACGGCCAATCGAACGAATTACATGGTCGGGGGCGTCGATGTTGCCGTATGGAGTACGTCGAACCAAACGCTCGTCGTGGCCACCAACACGTATTACGCCTCCCAAGGCGTGAACTGGGGCGACGTGAGCGTCGACGGTAGCGGCGCGGCGTCTGTATTCTCGATTGGGAGCGCGATGACGTCGTCTGGTTTTTCGCTGAACAGTATGGGCTCGGCTGCGTTCGTGCTGCCGACGTCGTCGTGAGTGCACAAGCGTTATGGAGGGCGTTTGCTGATGCCTCATTTTTTTTGATAGCTCCTCGTTGACTTCCCCGAAAGGGTCGAGCGCCTCGAGTGGGGCGGAGAGGACGCTCGCGAATGGGTGTATGATGTTGGTAGTAATGCTTGCTGCCGTGTTGTTCGTGTCATGATCGCAGCGCCAGTGATAGCAACTCATTGATATTTATTGTGCTAGTGATCGTTACGTGGGCGATATGCCAACTAATATTGGACGTTTAGTTGGGAGTCAGTAACATTGAACCTGGGCTATCCAGATGTCGCTACTATCCCAGGCAACTGGTAGCTTAACACATGTGTGACTCAGGCGTGTCCTTTTACTTAAAACTTGGGAGGCAGAGGCTATGATGGTCCAGGTGGGGGGCGGGCCAGGACCGAAGTATCGAAACCTGGTGCAGCACCTCGTGAAACAGGTGATGACTTGTCGGCGGTACCACGTCAGGCACCATCGTAAAAATAAAGGTGCATTACTACAGTATCAGGTGAGTAGATCCACTTGTAAAGAGCGATACCAGAGACAAGGTGTCCTGGATCCAACGACAACACACCCATCCATGTGCCTCGTACCTTCCATCTACCTACACAGCAAGATCTAAAATCTCGATCACGCTGTACTTTGCCATACCCGATTGGAGGCAAATCCGGCCAAAATAGGGATCATAGTCCAAGAGCGCGCGGCGCGGGGTGGGAAATCGCAGGATGGACGGGTACACGGTGACCGTGGCCGCGTGCTTTTCCCCCTCTCCATCGCCACTACTACTCCCGTGCAGGTCATATTCCAGTGCGGACAGGATTCCCGGTTCGAGCGTATAAAACGCCCGACCGGTACCGTTGAAAGAGGGGTGCAGGAACGGCATTTGGGAGACCTGACCGAGGGGACCGTGCAGTTGGAACGTAATCGCGCCGATCTCAGGATCATCGTGGCACGCGAGTGCGCTGCTGAGGCGGAGGACACCATGTCTCAAGAGGGAGGTAAACGGACGGGTAGTCTCGAACGCACGCACGCGGATAGCGATGAGGACGTCTTGCGTGGTTGGGTCGAGGATGGAGTCATGCAACAGAAGGGCCTTGCCTACGTTAATGCCGGGAATGGTACCGCGGTGGGAGGGCTCAAGAGAGATCGAGGTGGACGCCGACGCAAGACGACGATGGATATCTGGAGGGGGAAGCGCAAATGCCTCGAAGAACGTGCTCCACCCGGCTGGGGTGTAGAACGATCTGGCTAGGAGGAGGTGCGTCGACGTCGAGATGCTCGGCATACCTTCGATGATTGCGAGTTCCATTAGTATCTATGTAGTAGAAGTTGAATGTCGATCGGATGGCATGCGTGAAGGAGAGGTTCCCACCTCGGTTGCCTCCCACGGCGCATGAGCAAAGGGAGAAAGTAGGAACTGTGTGCGTGAGTGCACGTCCAAGGCAACGAGACGCCAATCCTCTTCGGCGCCACGATCCACTCGACCTTGGATAACGATCACACGGGGGCCAAGGTCAACCGTATCGATGGTGAACACTCCGTGCTCGAATTGATGAAGTAGATCCAGAGTCATATCAGATTGTTCCCCCACGTTAAACGAGTAGATCGAACTAATAACGCTGTTAATGAGGTTCTGAATTGCGTCACATATCGAGGCTCACATTTGTCTCGTCGACCCTGTTTCCTCGTTCAATACCACGCATGCAAGTGGGCGACCCTCGATGTCAATGGCAGAAGCACAATGAAACGACCTGAGTGTGCTACCCGTCGGTCGGTAAATGATACTTGCACCCGAGTTGCTATCGAACACATCGAGGTTCAAGTCATAACAACGGACTTCCTTGCTGAAAGCGATGAACAGGAACCGCCCAAATATCAAGCGGATAGAGACTTCCACACCCGTATACCGAATCTCTCTCAGTTTGATGGCCTGTCTTTCCCCTTGTGCATCACCACCACCGTGACCACGAAGGTTCCGATCGACACGAAAACTGGGGACGAGCGCGTCTTCTAAATCGTGCGCGGATTGCGAGAAGAACGGGCCGGGGGGACGAATGAACTTGGCACTGCGATAGGCGGCGATCCATACCTCCCTGTTATGGCTCACTTGGTTTAGATATCGCGAGACCTGCAAAGTAGTTCTACACGCTGAATTTGGATGCACGAAAGGTGTCACGTACCCTGCGTATTCGCAAGATGTCTGGGATATCGAGGTAGTAAAGTATCCCGTGCAAAATCTCTACCGGAAGCTGGTTGAAGGAGAACTTGGTGGTTGAGTCTGACATGCTTTATTGATGCCGACGCGGACAGGCAAGCTATTACTGTAATGTGTGGAGGTTTGGGGGGCCCCGGAGAGTTTAGGTTTGATGTGGTCACACCGCTGTACGTCACCACAAAGGAAAACACCACCATACTGTAATACCACTCAACGATATCCAAAGAACTAGTACTTCCAGTAATGTAGCTGCGTGGACGATCCTCCAACCAACATTCATGATGTCTCTTGTCACTCTTATGCTTTATTACGTGGGGAACTAGAGAGAGAGATCCAAAACCTCAATCACGCTATACTGTTGTCCTACCCCAGATTGGAGGCATATCCGACCAAAATAGGGATCATAGTCCAAGAGTGTCCGTGGGGTCGAAGTCCGTAGGACGCAGGGGAATTCCATGGTCTCTGCTTCAGACTCGTCGTCATCACTATCAGCGAGCAGCTCATACTCCAGCGCTGACACGATACCATACGAACCCGATTCGAGTGCATAAAAAACCCGACCGGAGCCGTCAAAAGAAGGATGCAGGAACGGTGTTTGAGAGAACTGGCCAAGGGAACCAAGCAGCTGGAATGTGATGGTGCTGACCGCTTCATCACAAGGAGTACGTAGGCGGATGATCCCGTATTTTGAGGGCAGGCTGCGAGGACGGGCAGGCTCGGATGCGTGCACGCGGATTGCTATGAAGATGTCTTGCGTGATTGGGTCGGGGATGGAGTCGTGCAAGAGAATAGTCTCGCGAACATTGATACCAGGAATGACACCGCGGTGGGAGGTATTGAGAGGGGTGGAGGTAGAGGTAGAGGTGAGAGGGCGACTGGTATCTGGAAGGGGGAGTGCAAACGCCTGGAAGAACGTGCTCCATCCGGCGGCTCGAGTGTAGAATGACTGGGCTAGGAGGAGGTGTGTCGACGTCGAGATGGCCTTTGGTAAGGTGATCTCCCTGATGGACCTCCACTCTAGCATCTAGGTCGTGAATATCACCCTCAATTGGCGAAAATGGAATGTGTAAACAGGAAGCACCAACCTCAGTTACCCACGTCGCCCCTGTGTAAGAAGGAAGCAGGAGCAGAGTGCGTGAGTGCACATCAAAGGCAACACGGCGCCGATCATCACCGGAAACACAACCTTGGATAACGATCGCACGGGGACCAAGGTCGACCCCATCGATGGTGAACGTGTTGTGTGCAAATTGGTGAAGTAGATCCAGAGTCGTATCAGATTGCTCCCCCACCTGAAACGAATAGATCGAACTAGTAACAACCTCAGTGTAGGCTCTAAATTGCGTCACATGTCGAAACTCACATTTTACTTGTCAACCCAGTTGCTTCGTTCAGCACCACGCACGCAAACGGGTGACCCTCCGTGTCAAAGGCAGAAACGCAATGAAACGACCTCAGGGTACCACCTTTCGATCGGTGAATGATATTCGCGCCCGATTTGCTATTGAATACGTTAAGGTTCAAGTCATGACAATGGATTTCCTCGTTGAAAGCGATCAAAAGGAACCGTCCAGAGACCAAGCTGACACAGGGGCGCAGATCTGTATACAGCACCTCTTTTACTCTCAGCTTGAGAATCGAATTTTCCTCCTGGGCAGTCCGGCCACCTAGGCGAAGATTCCGATTGACGCGAAAACAAGATACGAGCGCGTTTTCCAGGTCGCGTGCCGATTGCCAGAAAAATGGGCCGGGAGGGCGAGTGAACTTGGCATTGCGATAGGCATCACTCCATACGTCCCTGCTGCGGGTCACTTGGCTTAGGTATCGCGAGACCTGTGAAGAAATTCTGCGCCCAGTTGGATGCAGAAAAGTTGTCAAGTACGAACCCTGCGTATTCGCAAGATGTCTGGGATATCGAGGTAGAAAAATATACCGTGCAAAATCTCTATTGGAAGCTGGCTGAAAGAGGGCGCTGCAGAATCTGCCACCAGTACTAGTGACGAGGACTCGGACATGCTGTAACTCGACTACAGTATCTGTTGTGGGCAGAATCCGGTAGATCCCTATCGGGATTCGAAATCTATCAGGGTTTGATCTGGTTGTGAAACACTTCAAGCACCGTGCCAGTACCTTCCTCAACTTCGTACTAATTCAAGATATAAGAACGACCGCGTGGTGGTGATACACCCACGCTCGTTACAGGCACGACTACATGTACACATAAAATCCATGTCACCAACTCGAACCTCAAGGTCTCAAGAACCACAAGCAAACCTGTTTTGGATCGGAATGTCAGTGGATCGTGCTATTCGGATCTCGATGAGAAAACATACTCCTCCAAGCCAGCATAGTCGCCGTTCCAAAGATCGGCATCACCAGGGTTCGGGCCCGTATCATTGTACTGCCAGAAGGAAGTGTATTCCCATCCAGTGGGAAGAGGACCAAGAGTAGACGACCAATCCGCAATCCACAGCGGGTTTTTATCGGCAAAAGCTGCGCTATTTCCGGTACAATTGTTCCACCAATTGGTCGTGGTATAAATGACTAACAACAGTCGTGTTAACAAAACGTGATGCGCTTAGTCGCGGGATGGATCACCTGGATACCTTAACCCAAAGTCAGATCAAACTTGAAATAGTTGTGAGATTTCCTTACCGAGTCGTGGAGGCATGGTACGTG
>JBBPRA010000219.1:0-39192 GCA_038092775.1 Boletus rubescentipes | reverse complement strand
AACGTGCCTTTCCAGCTGCGCGGGTCAGTGTCCATCCCGACGGAGAGATGGGAACAGCAGTTTATTCTAGTCTGTCGTTTTTGGATCTCCCAAGTACGCGGGCAGAGCAATTCGAATCAGGCTACGAGGGCTACAAAGGTACATTCTGTATCCTCGTGTCGTCACTGTCTCGCGGCTCAGGGTACTATTGATAATTACCATTGTTTCACCCTCTGACCCAGGCTTCTTTCTAGGATGGCAGTGCCCTGGACCTGAACTAACTTGAACTGCGGGTCCTATGCACTGCCTATTTCTCCGCCCCCTTGGAATAGTAAATTAGCTCGCCAGTGCCGTTGGTTGTAGCGAACTAATGATTCACATCAAAATTGAACCACTCCTTTGTTGGAACATCCCCTTGCCCTCCCCGCCAACGATCGTCCCTCTTCATCAGCTTTGCAAATGCAACATGATGCCGCTGGCATAGAATGCATCCCCGCATCGTCATCATTCCTCTGAGCAAAACGTTTCAAATTCACGCTAACCAATCGCTATCAGTCCTGATACCGTGTCACTCGGTGTTTCTCAGGGTCATACTTGCCCGCCTTGGGTAGGCCAAAGAGTCAATGGAAGAGTCGTTATCTTCCACTTCGGGCTATGTGCCCAACACATCAGTGCCATGTCACATTCATTCGTACCTGTCAAACCCAAGCTTGTCTCTCCGACCGGAATGACGTCTAGTCTGGATCGGGCGGATGTGCAGTCGCCAAATGCGGGGAGTCCCTCGCTCAAGTTCAAGGGCAGCCCAGCTTGCCTTTAATCGTGGAGACAATGACCTCAACCGTGTGCGCATTGGGACAAACGATCGACATTGAGTATGACGCGCCTGCCATGGCCCAACGTGGTGTTTCCCCATCTCGGATCTCGTAAACGGTGTTGAGAGTGGAAGCGACCACTTCTGGCATACGTTCGTCGCATGTTGGACAGACAAGACCAATATGCACCACATCCTCCCACAGAGAATAGCTTGCATCTTCCATCGCTGTCGTGCACCGTACAAGAGACCCACACACGTCATCCACACCCCCGCACTCCCCAACCTTCTCACGTAACACCTTACAGGCTGTTCGTCGCCGGCATCACGAAACACACCGTCAGGGCCTCCGAGACAATCAAAACTTACATGGCGTTGATATCACCAGAAGGAGGTGCGAACACGAAAAACACACGCGTCCCCCACAGTGGCACAGCACGCGTCTGCCACGCGCCATCGCTTCTTACGCAACGTTTCGCAACTTCCTTTGGCCCATTTCGCAAGTACGCGCATTTCCTCCCACAAAGCGTCTGAACAAGGGGCTCATCGAATGTGTCCATGACATCACAGGGGTCCCCCTCTCCGTTTTGTGCGGGTGTCAATGCGACGCTGTCAGACACTTCATGTCCGTGTCAGCCTGTCACGGCGGCGCATGTCATCTGAGCGGAAGAACTACGATTGATTGACCCGGCGTTGGGTCCGCTCACCCTGCAGTGCTCGAGATCACTTGAAAGCGGTCCCAATACACATTCCCGTGAAGCCTCGGACTCGCGTGTACCACTGCCCTGCGAGCCACCGCGCCCCCATGTACGTAATTAGACATCATCCGCTGCGAAGCTAAAAGTGTCACTAGCACTCCTACCGCACTCTCACCCAACCTCCGAGGCGCGAGGTGGCCTGTACTTCATCGCAATGGAGAGGACAGACCCATTCAAGAATGGAGAAGAAGCAGCGCGACCAACACGTTGCCGAAACAGCTACTCCGGGCACAGTTCTCACCTCCTATTCGTTTCCCCGCCTTCACCGAGGCCCATCATCACGCTGAGCGGACGAAGAGAAGGTCTCTGATCCTACCGTCACATTCCTCGCACACGACATGTTGCGCGTACCAATATGCAGACCGATCACACGGGATGTTCTCCTCGTCGACATGGAAAATGCAGTGTCCTTGCGTACGTTCGCCTGTCCATATCTCTGATAAGAAAGAGCCTCCCCTCGCTGCCATCGACATCACGCACCCATATCTATGACCTCTTTATTAATGAGTCCATCTTCGCCCGCCGTTCTGCTGCGATATGGATGCATCACGTGGAGCGTGGTTCATCTCGGAGCGATTGCTATTCGTTCTGAGCGCGCAAAACGCTAGGATGCACGCTCCAGACGCCACCAGGGTGAGCGTCAACGGGAGAAATCGGAAGAGGAAGACAGACGACAGACGATGACAGATACGTCGGATCTGTAGTAGAGGAGATGAAAACGCCCATCTCCGATGAGCGGATGTAAAAAAATAAAAGAAATGGCGGAACACTCATCTCGACACATCCGTCTACCCTGCACTGTCATCCATGTGTCCACCGATCCTAAATAAAATCACATCCACCGTCGCCAGCATTATCCGCCCAGGCACATTTGCGTAAAAACGTCGCCGGGAGGCACAGCAAGAACGCCGCCGACGCCCATCTGACCGAGAGATAGCAACACCACCTTCTCATTCACAAAAACGGCCGAATATCGTATGTCGAATTTCCGAGGACGACCATGCGATGGTCGTCCATGGATGTTTGTGTGTGTGCTGTTTGAAAAATGGCGCATCGCCCGGAGATCGTGATCGCATGTGGAATATGGATCCCCCGTTGATCTGATATGCTTGCTGCTGTGATCACTCCGCAGATCGAAGCAAGGGCGCGAAGCATCCCTGGTTTTTCTTCCATAACCATCACTGAATTTCAGCATCAACGACTATTTGCTGTGCTGAAAATAGACCGGGTTGGGTGTGAGCAACCGTCGCGGGTGTTCTGTGTCAGGCCAGCGGAGGACGAGTTCAAATGCGTGGCGATGTCATTGCACGGCCACGACGATAGACAACAGGTACACCAGGGCGCGCTCCCGCTCGTCCACAGCGATGGGGAGACCACGAGGCGGGCGATGCCCCCATTTGGGTCCCACATGACCATTGGAAAACATGCCATTTCCTAAATATGAGTGCAAGGTTTATGTTTTTCATCGCGAATTATGCCATCAAGCGAGATCAAACTGACCAACGTGGTATGGACATATGCGTCCGAAATGGTGGCACAAGGCTGCGCTGAACAAGGGCCGCTGCTCTCCTTCGTGTTTCGTGCACGATATCCAGCCTGCCATGGAGTGGAAAGGAATCATTCGAATGCCAAGTGGGAAGCAATTCCTGTCGCCGCGTCACCCCATGTCAGTCTGAAACGACCGCATGTCTGGACAATCTGTTGTACATCAACAGCAACATTCAACCGCTCGGAATATGAATCTGCTCATGTCCTATCTGCAATTCATGCAGAGTTGTTCCTGAGACGCCGAGGCCAATTCATTCCACCGCTTTTGGATCAGATCTCGCAGAAGTCGGGGCGTCGGCGATCTCATCTAGAAAGGAACGAGGGCGGTGTCATGCTGTTGGTAAATGACCGAAATGGCGTCACCAAGCCATCAATGGGAACACTCTGCAGCCTTCTGCAACCCGGGAAAAAGAATGCAATCCATTGCTACGGTGCCGCAGACGCTAGAATGGAAAGCACGCCTGCTCCGCCTGGCTAGCACTCACGTTCTCCCGCATCTCATTCTGAAAACCATGATGTTATTTGCTCGAATCGGGGATCCGACCCCATACGTAGGTGGAGCAGTTGTACATCACGAGGTGCGTGAAAATATCAGTAAGACACGATGTTCGACAGTGCTGAACAAGCGAGCTGGGTATAAAACGTCAGAGAACCGGACAACCAAGGATCAGCAAAAAAACCCACTCCTCTCAAGTTCCTCATACACATACCTTCATATAACCCACAATGCCTGTCGCCTACATTACTTCCATGGCCCACTTCGACTCGGTGGTAAGCTTCCCGTCTCCAGGGACGCGACGACACCATTGATGTACACATTTCCAGGTTAACGGTACGCGACCCGTCATCATCGAATTCTGGGCCGAATGGTGCACAACGTGCGAATCCACGGCACGACTGTACGACCAGTTGGCCGCACAAAACCCGACGGGGAATTTTTACCGACTTGATATCGAGGAGGTTCGGGAAATTCCCCAGGCACTGGGAGTCCGAAATGTGAGTCTTACCACTCGGGAGGATCATGAAAAGGGTACTGACAGCGATACGCGATCAGCTGCCCGCGTACAAAGTGTACGTGAAGGGAGTCCAGATCGGCGAACATGTGGGTGCAGATCGAGCGCAACTCAGCGTAAGTAGACTCTCCAGTGATCACGCGTGCAAACTGACCCTCCGTGTCATGAATTAGAGGCTCGTTTACAAGACCCTGAGCATGTGATCTAGCGAGTCCGAGGATTACAGCAAACGACCGGATGCGTCCTTGTAGCTATTCATAGATGGGATTTCACGAGGGTTCAAGTATGCGCTTTGATAGATGCAACTTACGGATGCGTTGCTAGTCTGTATGGCCTTTTTCTACTGGGTTTTCTTTTAGTTTCTCGATGTTACTGGATTTCCATTTTTGCAGCGAGGCGATCTAACCGACAACGTGTCAATAAGTAGTGGGACGCGTGACCTAGACTCGAGGCCATACACCTGGAGCCCTTGATGGATCGAGAATTGGAAAACTAGACAACGTTCGCCTCTCAGAGGTCGCCGTGTCAGGCTGTCAAACGAATTAGGTGCCAACACTGCGTACCAGCCGTTCCGAGACCTGCAAGCGGAAAGGAATATCAAATACGAAAATGGTCCCTATCGGACTCTGGCTGTCGGCTGAATTTCTGCGCCTCGATTTGATGTAAAATCAAGGGCGTATGGGGGATCCAACGAGGACACACCTTGATATAGGATTCCGGCTGTCAGTTAGCGAACTGGAACAAACACCCTGGGGCCACTCCCCACTACCCGAAAATTCAAGGGTGCAGCGCCGCGCTAATGGGCGCAATCAAAAGCTTCATCTCCAGTAATTGTGGAGAAGTAGAGAACGAGCAGTAACCTTTCTAGATTTATGAGTTATTTGTTTTGGCCAAACATGACACATTGCATGCCTCGAGGCTTGGGTGAGACGAACAAGTCAAGCACGAGTACAACATCCAGCACTCGCCGCCAGACTTGCCTTGCACCACATCCACCATGGCGTCGGTCTCAATATCCTCCTCCCCGATTACCCAGGTCTCTCAACACCAAGTACCAATCCAGTCCAATTTACAGCCTCAGTTGCTCACAAGGCTCCTTCTCGACTTGCGCGGCAGGCGCTTCTCTGTAGACAGAGAAACCATCATGAACCTCCCCGAATCCGTCCTTCTATGCCTCTTTCCAAACGGGCTCGTCCTTAGTCGACAAAGTGCAGCTTTTACCGATGGTGGTGAAAATGAGGAGGACGAAGAAGTCTACGCGGTCGACGTGGGTGTTTTATGGACGTTCGATCTCAGTGGATTTTCACACTGAATTCTACCCCTCATAGTTTGATCCAGAGTGCTTTGCATATGTCCTGGATTTCTTCCGAAATGCGTCGGACACGTTTTATGGCACCACGAGCGCTCCCGGCCTGTTTGCCGCCCAGCAGCATTTGCTGGACGGGTCCCCCTCCGACTTTGGTCCTTCCGCTTCTCAGAATCCACTTTTAAGCAAGCAAGCCATCATCGTGCTTCGAGAAGAACTCGAATATTTCGCTATACCCCCAAATAACAGCGATGCAGCCACCGACGAACAAGGTATCGCCAACATAGCCCTTCTCGACATAAAGCGTCGATGCGGGCAAAATATCATGGAGAAACGAAATATCTTCACCGCCTTGCAGCGCAACGTTCACAAGGAAAACAACATCGCCGAGCAACACCTCATTGATATGTTGTGCATGAGGTTATTCGGATTGCCTGATCATCGTGGCTGTTCGGGTCGCTAATGATTTGTCACAGTGGGTTCAATCGTGACGACGAATGGGGCTTCCGCGCCATCGAGCCCTCCCGATGCTGTATATCATCGATAGCGCTCGTATTGCTCAAAACAGGTATTGTACATCATCCCGCAGCCCCGAGCGGCGAGCGCCCCGTCACCATCGACTACAATCAGATGGCGACAGCGCAAAAGCTACTCCTCTTTTGGAGAAAACCCGCTGTGCGTCTCATATCAATGTATTTATGCCTTTTCACTCACGGTTTCACCCGTAGCGCAAATGTTGGTGGGACGGTTTGGAGGTGGATTTGGCGCAACCTGGGGAACCGGCCCAGCCGGTGAAGCTGTGGGCCAGAAGGGTCTGGACGCTTGAACTCAGTTTGGTTCGTGTATCGTTACCCGATTTGGCAAGTCCACGTATACTGATCGCGTCGCGTGTAGGTTTAACTACGGACACTGCACAAAGCACACGTTCCTTGTTTCTCTCACTTCACGACCACAGTACATCCCACGGTTTTATCATCTATACCCATCGTCCATGTGCAGCCTACTTTAATGATATAACGCACGCTCGCATCTTGCATTGTGGTCCATTTTGGTAGGGGATTGTGGGGTCGCTTCGATCATCCAAGCTACTGCCAGGTCGGAAATCATATTCGGGCAACACTGGGCATATGCCGGGATGATGATAAGATAATCATCTGACCCTAATTCTACACAGGGCATCCTTGCTAACACGACCGCGGTGACACGGTCCCGGGGTGCGTCACACAATCACGCTCGCGCGAGCTGGCTTGAGACAAGGGTCTAGGCAGATTTGGTCAGTGCCCAGTCCTATTAGTTGATGTAAAGATCGTTTATATGAGCGCAACGCCTGACCTTTTGAAGCTTTACTCTCGGGTAAGGTGTAAACCGTGAGAACTTAGATAACTGGAGTGGTAGCTGAAATGGATCGTCGTCCTCGTCATCGTCATGGTCGACATCTATCTGAAGTGTGATTCTCAATCTCCGTTCGTTTCTATTTCCAGCAGTGACGTTGGGAGCCTGCCTAACCGCCCTTTTAGCTGGCTATGATACGTAATGTTCAGCATTTGTGGGGCCCATTGACATGGTGATCTTTTTCCGATGTCACATGCTAGTGATAGCCTAGTTGACTATGACACCTTGCCAGCCCTCTCGGACCTGCCCGACATTTTATACTATGGGCCCTCGGGTACTGGTAACTCGTCTTGTTGTGCGAGATCGTTGCTCACACAGCCCTGTTATTCATTTTTCCAGGTTGCGTCCTCGTGTCAGTGGGCCGTAAAGGGTTAAGCGATCAGGTAACCTCTACTGCGATAACAGCACGCTGCGATAGCTTCAGAAAGGATGTTATACAACAAGATGCACTCACATGTGACGCAGCACACCTCATTCCCAGGACCAAAGATGACGAGGTAATACTTCTGATCATCATTTTATGTGAACTGTGATGATGGTCCGTTCTAGTATGTCGCCAAGGTGGTCAAGATTCGTTCTGGCCTTTATAATCCACCACCTACGATTTCTGGGATTGACGATCCTTAGAATGGAATCTTGTTGAGAAAGGGTCTGCATGTACGCCTTGGTCACAGAAAGGTCGCCTTCCTGGTGGCGCAGTTTGTCAAGCACCCTTCACTGAATGCAACCGTTTTAGACGTCGAATTATGGACTAGAACCCACTGACATAAACAGAGTCAACTTGAACCAAGATCCCGCGAGCACATATTACATCACACTACAACAGTTGGAGAAGCTCGATGGACATGACACAAATAAATTAGCATGGGTACTAGATACTGCAGGGTTGCAACCTTCTCCTGGAGACTTGAATGCTACCTTTGGCTGTGGGGCACACCTTATGTTCAATTCCGGAGCCCGCCGTCTCCGCGACCCCCTCCCCTTATCCTCGATTACGTGTATGGTGTTGCCACTTACAACCGCTGGAGGAACAGGCAGGATGGTGATAAAGCCCACCCTATGATGGAGAAGTACTATATCGACACTTACAAATTTGCTCTCCCGCGGACGGTTGACTACGATGAGTTTGGCGACACTCCTTTACGTTTCGAGGAGGAAGACGACAATGATTTTTCGCTTGGCTTTCGCAAAAACAAGACGGCGTTAATGGCTCTGACTACCCTCCTCCCACACCATTGCAACGAAGACCTTGCATGCCCATAAGGAGGGAGGACGCCATGGCCACAACAATGGACGACTTGAATTTTGCTTTAATGTCTCTCCAGGAAATTCCACCGCAAGAAGCTGCGAATAGAAGGGAAAAGCGAATGAAGGAGGAGGAACTGAAGGCCCAAGAAGCCAGTCGAAGCAAAGTGATGGAGTGGATGGGAGCTACAGCCGTCGGTGGTTCTTTGTGAGAGCCCCCTATTGTAACTTCGAGTCGGACACCTGGACCACAAGCGGCGTATATTCTACACCGCTTCGACAATCTGACGAATTTTCTCGAACATGAGATTGAACTGCCGCTCGCTCAACGAAGTGTATGAGTAATCCGATGCCTCGATAATTACCAGGTGACCATAAGATACCTGTACCATCTCTAGACCTAACACTACACTAGAACGTTCTTTCGACAGCAGCATGGCGAAAACCTCGCCTACCACGATCCTGAGACTCGTCAAACAAATTACGCCAGGCTACGACCCTGCTCCACAAGGAGCTGCACAGAATCGGTCAGCACTCCAGCAAGCACAGCAACCCATATAAGACATACCTCCAACCTCTGGGGAACAGCGCCAACTAGATCGCCAACCTTGTTACCGTCCTTGAATGCAATGAACGTAGGCATCTAATCCGACCATGCACATGAGCGGCAAGCGCTAATAATAATGAAGAAAACGAACTGCTCGAATGCCGACCTCCTGGGCGATATCCGATTGATCATCGACGTCGACCTTGTAAAACTCGACGCCCTCTGTGGCGTTCTCCCTTGCGAGTTTCTCAAACACGGGGGAGATGGTTCTGCACGGACCACACCACGTGGCCCAAAAGTCAATGAGAATGACTTTGCCACTGCTGATCTGCAATAGGGTCATATGTGTTACTATCTAATCGTGGATACAATGAAGAGTACGCACGAGTCTTTGGAACTCGTTCAGGGACTTGATTTCCTTCACAGACATGATGATGGAGTTTGTAGAAATGTTTCTGGACAAGTAGGGGCGACTGGTTGCATCACCTTTATATCCCTCTGGTCCAAGGTGACGCGTGACGTCAAGTCACATGAGCATTGTCAGCAACTGACAAAGCCGCTTCCATTGCCCGAGTGCTTGAATCATCGTGGCGTCATGGTGTCTTCATCTTCCCCGAACATGCCAGTAAAGCGTGCTTTCTAATAATGATTTTGAGGAATATCTCCGGTACAACTTGAAGAACGGAACTGCGCAATACGTCCCGCCCTGTAGTGGAGGCCTTCCCTGTCGGGGATTCGCAGAGCACAGCAATGAAGCAAGCAAGCAGTTTCACTATCCAATAAGACAGTAAAGTTCTAGAGGATCTCTGTACTAGTTCCATAAACGGGACCCGACGATACAGCAAAGTTTGCGTAATGACACGGGAATGGGACTTTAGACTTCCGAATCTACGGTGCGCGTGTGTTCGCATTGACGATGCGCAAAAGTCTATTATGCTTGTGTGGCTCCGACAATCTGTTATTTAACAGACTCATCCACGTTCACGATGCATGTCCGTCTCCCACCCCCCCCTCTCCATGCTGACATCCTGCAATGTAGATCGCTGCGGTACTGGATCATGTTAACAATTGCAAAACAAGTTTTGGGATATTACTATAGTGCAAAGAGCACTAATAAATCGATGGAACATCCGATGATAAGATAACCTTCTCCAATTTAAATCCTACACTAAGACATCTTTGCTACGCGACGACACGATGAGATGCTCTGTTACCACGACCGCGGGACTCGTCAAAAGTTCATGCGGAGATATTGGCCTGGACAAAGGTCTGGACAGAATCGTAAGAGAATCAGTTAGTCCAGGAAACATAACACCGCATCTAAACCATACCGTCAACGAGCCGGGGTTGGCGCCAACAATTTGCTTAATACTCACCCCGTTCTTGTATACATGGAAAGTGGGTATCTAATCCGACGATCAATATAAGCCCAATCAAAGAAAACGGACACAGAACACGAACAGATCGAATTCCGACTGCCTCGGAGATGTCCGGGACGTCATCGATGTTGACCTTGTAAAATTCAATACCCTCTCTGGCGTTCTGCTCTGCGAGTTTTACAAAGGCGGGCGAGATTGCTCTGCATGGACCACACCACTGGGCCCAAAAGTCGACGAAGATGACTTTGCCGCTATTGATCTGTCGTTGGGTCGTATGTCTTAGTAATGTGATTGAATTGTGATACGTAAGAAAGTGTACGTACGAGGCTGTCGAACTGGTCCTTCGATGTGATTTCTAGGACAGTCATGCTGATGAAGGTAGTGGGAATGTTTCTGGAAATGCCAGAACGGCAGTGTATCACTTTTATATCCTCAGGCTCCAGTTCCTGGCCTTTTAATCACCTATGATGGTCTCATCAGGTCACATGAGCATCTGTCATCACTGACAAAGCCGGCACTGCCAAAGTGCACGATCACGGGGCGAGTCTTTCACATCGAACATGCCAACACGACGATGTTGAACGGGTAAACTTATCACATCAAACCTGGGGGATATCCACGGTACAGCACAAGCGGGGGTTTCTCATCCTCACAGGAGATCCCCTGAGAACATCGATAAAGCGACCAAACTGCGGAGATGCTTTCACTTCCTAATAAAACATACCATGTTACCCACTGGTCTATACTGGTAAGCTGCACGTGTGTTCATACTAACGAGGCGGTGTACAGAATGCGATGCCGCAAAGGTCCAACGTGGCTGGAAGAATACTTTTGCTCCCCTTTTCTGATGCCTTGATCAATTTGCTTCCAGAGAATACAGCCTCGCCAAACTCATCGACGTTTACAAAGCCAACATTTCTAGCTTCTACCACGTTCAATCTCCATTCTTTCCTCTCCACGATCATCTTGCAATATGGATCGCACTGACAATACGGAAAAAGATCTCAGTTACTAGCAAGTTGATAATAACATACGAGCAAGGCGGAGCACAAGCAACTTTGCTACGACAATACGACGAGAGGCGTTAAAATATAAAAAATCACGCTGAAGGGGCATATTTCAAGAAAAAGGCCTGCATCGCACGTAAAATATACCGTGAACTCATTTTCGGCTGGCGCCTACGAATCGGTCAAGACGCTCACTCATCCCGTAGACATCGTGGGTGTCTAATCCGCCGGCGACGATCAACGCGGGCGCCGAATCTAATAATAAGGGAAAATTCGGATGACCTTCGTTGGCGATTGCGCACCTCTCGATACCGATCCAGTAATACTTGACGCCCTCTCTCCTAGCGCTCTTCTCTTCGAGATCGCCCGTGACTGTGACCGCTAACAGTAATCTTCAGTGTTTGCTCGGACCACACCAGCCGGCGTAAACTTTGACCAAGACAAGGTTGCCTCGCGCAATCAGTCGTGGAGTGGTAGGCAATCTAGTCAGGAGGTCGATAGGATAAGCGTACGTACGACCCTGTAAAACTCTTCCTTGGTAGGAATGTTCCTGCTGATCGTATCACTTTCACACCCACCTCAGGGTCCTTTTGAATTCCCCTCCTAACAGTAGCCTCATCAACTCACACGCCAACTTATCTACCAGATAGCGGCGGCGGCAGGACTTGACGGTAGTGTTACTACTAGTGGGGGATCTGGATGGCGGTTCTTAGAAGTCTTTCTCATCCTCGAAGCACGACAGCGAAGCGAGCGATCTACCATAAATTAATCGTGCTTTCTAATAAAACTAGACATCGACATTACTACAAGGAACCGCACGATACATCCAGCCCCGATAATAGTGGAGCCTTTCAGGGTCCTTATCAAGATACCCGATAAAAGCATCAACCAACTTTCCCGATAAAACATTCTAATTATCTATAGTGCGAAGAAACGGTAGTCAGGGTCTACAATACAGCAATAAACACATAAATGGGACGTGAATTGCACATGCGTTCATATTAGGCAAAGGGTCCAAGTACAGAATGCAATGGTCTAAGGTGCTTGTGTGCGTGTGTGGCTGAATGACGTGATGAGGAAACGTGACTGGCCTAGAAGATTCTCGCGAAGCACTGTAATTGCTCGCGGAAAGGAGAAGAAGAATGCTGGCCACCGAATGAAATGCATGGCCCTATCACCGCCTTGCGTACCGCAGGAAGCGCGATGCGACTGAGAAAAGAGGGGAATACATTAAACACGGCGGGGAAATAGCAACAACAGGTCGACTCACGGATAGTCACGATGACGTTGAAGACAATGTAAGAAAACAAGATAAACGCATTACGCCAACGGTCGTCGAACGATATATTAAGTGGGGTGAAGAATTCGTCTCCAACCTGTTTATCCACCAGTCAGATCACAAAGGACGCATAGCTCACGGAGGCGACGCACCGAGTATTGGCAGTAGCGGCACATGGTAGTAGCGAGGGGATTGTCGAGGTATCCGCCAAAGGTGCTGACAAAATCACCCGCCCACTCTTGACAGGTCTGGTTCGTAGGGGGGTTGAAGACATTGAATTCGTCGGAAGCACACTCGATCACCAAACCGTGGAGTTCCGTCGACAGCATTGCCGAAAGTGACCACGTATAAGGTACCAGCTGGTAAAGCCAATCTCTCCAGAATGGGGGCATCGTCGGGTACGGGATGACGACACCGCAAAACAAGGACAGGACGATTTCGAGGAAGGGGTTATAGAGGGCGGCAATCTCGATGGATGGTGATAACGCCGCGACAGCTTGACCGAGAGATACCCCAAATAGTTCGATGAAAAGGACCATCAACAACTGGAAGCCAGTCCCGTTCAAGCCAGCAGCACCTTGTCCAAAGTGCATCGGGTACACCATCAGGACCCAATACACGATCGAGCATACGATCGAGTATGGAATCTCGCCAATGAGCTGAGCGATGGCGAAAACGTAGGGAGAATATATCCGACTCGATGCCTCTCGGATGAACGTTTCTGTAGATGATGATTTTATAACGGCCATTCCGCAAGATACCAGTGTACTTACGTCTATTGAGGATGAACATGGGCTCGAGTTGAGCCATTATGAGCGCAGGCAACACCGCAAGCCAGAAACTACCAGATGGACACACGCATTAAACATCGATCTTGGCTAGGAAGTGAGGAATAACCCACATTGCAAAGGCACGGTACTGCAGATCCCGAACGCTGTGTCCCAAGTCCAGGAACGACAACGAGATGAACAACGAGATGAGTGCGTGCATAAACAATCTGCTAAACACATAATCGGGAGAACGCCACAGCGCAGTGTTGTTGCGTTTAACGACAGTGCGCAGCTGGTACAAAAAGGGCGTCGCATCTGCACAGTCAAAGTTAGATAAAAATCATCGGATCGAGAATTGACATACATGTGCGTGTCTGGTTGTCTTTGGAAACGGGAATAGCCAAGCCCTGAGCCTTGATTTCGTCGATTTCAGCGCGTACCCGCTGATACTCGGGCGAGTCAAGCCACACGTCCTTCCAATCACGGGGGCCTACTCTGGGAGACAGGCCAGCGCCGATCGCCTCGAGCATGTATTCCGCAGGATTCACGTTCGGAGGGCAAGACGCACCATTCCTGGCAAAGTAATCCTGAATGACTTGCGAGTCCTTGCCGATATCGCCAAAGTAGACGGTCTCTCCGCCTTGCTCCAACAGCAAGAGCCGGTCAAAGCTCTCAAACAACAAACTCGAAGGCTGATGGATGGTGCACAGGATTGCCTGTCCTTGATCTGCGAGTTTACGCAAGAAGCGCACCAAGTTCCATGCACTCTGTCCATCCAAGCCCGACGTGGGTTCGTCCAAGAACAGAAGGAGCGCAGGTTTGCTCGCCAACTCAACACCGATAGTAAGACGCTTGCGTGCCTCGACGCTCAGGGTCATGACAAGTGCTTCCGTAAAGTCTTGAAGTTCCAAAAGTTCGATTATTTCTTCGACGTAACGATCCTTCTCCGTGATGGGAACCTCGGCGGGCTGCCGCAAGTACGCGGAGAAACGCAGCGCCTCCCTGACAGTGGCCGTTCCCTCGTGGACGTCCATTTGTTCAGCTACGAACAAAAATTAACAAACACCGAAAGTGAGAGGCAAGGGGCGTACCATAAGCAGTTCCGCGAGCAAAGTCTGCGCCAATGGGTCGGCCATCAACGAGGACATCGCCGGTAATAACACCAATGTTCTTCCTTTGCGCGAGGACGTCCAGACACGTGGTTTTCCCTGTCACGTGTGAGATTCGCCACTCAAAGCGATGCAACGCAAAACGCACCTGCACCAGAGGCACCCATCAGAGCCGTCAACGTGCCGGGTTTAACATAACCACAGACGTCGTGAAGAAGCCTTTTCGTCCCACCACGCACAGGAACATGGTAGTTGAGATCCTCCCACGTAAACGCCTTCCTGTGAGCTTGGGGGGTGACCCTATAACATGGGGATCAGTACACAAAACAGTGATTCTTCCGACCGAGACGTACTTTTCCTCATCACGCGACTGCTTCTGGGGCTTCTCGTCAACGAGCTTCTCGCGGCGTCGGGCCTTCTTCTCACGTTGGACTTCGTTGAGTGCCTTTGTTTCCTTGTCTTCCTTTGCGTAAATATAAACCGAACCGCCAAATGGTTTGGGCTACAAATCGCGGTTTAGCCCTCGATAAAACGAATTCATCTAAACAGCCTCACCGAGAAGTATTCGACTGCAATCACTTGCACGAATAAGAAGAAGATCAGGAAAGCAATGATAACAACTAGATTTAGCCGCCAAATGTCTGCCGAAGTGATACCATATCCAGCCTCCAGATAGCTGTTGCCCATGACAACATCGCTCCCCGGCTGTGCACCAAAGAGGGTGCAAACCTGGTTAGGGCCCAAATCGTCACTATTGCGATATTAGTATCTGTTGATCACCAAGGAATGAGATCACGAACGGGTATTTGGTCATTCCGGGCCCATTTCTGGGAACGACATACGAACCATCACAGGTCAACGACGTGCGCATGAACTCGTTCTCCATGGCCCCAGCCCATGCATAAGACAGGGGATTCATGTAGCTCTATTCACGAGTGAGAATAATTCAGCAAGGAACAACACAAAACTTACGATCCAAAACAACCATCGCTTCATCTGGAATGTGGGAATGATGTATCCCGTATACTGGACCATATTCGGCAGGAAGAATGTAGCAAGGCGGAACGCGCTATCAAAGTTGACGCATAGCAATCCAAAGGTGCGGAAGAAACCTTGCATGGCGAGATAGGTCAGATAAACGAACATGTGAAAAGTGAAGAATCCGCCAGCCGAGCGGGCCCTAAGAGCAACGTGAGGCAAGACATATGCGAGATCCAGGGAGATGACCCACAAGTCTGGCATGAAATACACAATCACGTCGAAAATGAAAACTTGAACAGCCGAGAAAGGTATGTCCGAGAAGAAGTTGGCAAACACCAAGGCAGCGGGGCGGTAAAACCCATAGCCGATTTGCTTGTTTGCTATTGGCCGCCCCAACATCATCGTGGGCATCTGGATACAGTTGATAAACAAGTCGACACTTTGTGAACACGGGGAAGCATACCTCGGCAAACGCTTCAAAGCAAATAGTCAACAATCCAACGAAAATGACGCTACCACGCGTGAAGCCTCCTTCAGCTGTGTGGGGCAAATTTATAAAGGCAGCGCCGATGATCAAAGCCAACAACTAGAAAGATGGTCAAAACAAGTCTTCCTTGCAACAGGAAGACTAACTATATCCGTTACAAAACTCGTCGTTAGATGGAACTTGTTCTGAAGACGGACACGGAATTGTCGAATCGTGAGTGCCTTCACTTGACCAACGAACCCGAGCGTATAGGGACTCTTCCGCGAGACACCGCGCTTTTTGTCAGCGAGCACTGCAGCGCGGAACGCTTCCTGATCTTTTTCCTCCGTCTCCATACGGAGCTTGAATTCCCCAAGCGATCGTTGGAGATCGGTGTGAGTGGATGAACTATAGAATGCATTTTCGAGACCTTCGGGGGAAGAAGGGGTGTCACGTTCTGAGCGACCATCGGCAAATTGACGTTCATTGGGGTCCGTGCACCCAGTCAGATAATCTGGCGTGCTTTGACGGGGAAGTGGACGATAGCCCAAGTTCTCAAAGTATGCGCGAGCTTCCGAGGGAGGTCCAAAGTACACCTGACGGCCATTGTCCAATACAATGACCTTATCGAACAACTCGTAGATACTATTGCCGGCTTGATACCTGAAATCAGTGGTTAATAGACACCGACATCCGACGTTCTCGAACGTACAAGCTAACAAAGGTCGTCTGACCGAGTACGTCGGTCATGATACGCAAACTCTTGATGAAATCCAATGCGGTGGAGGCGTCGAGGCCGCGAGTCGAGTTATCCCAGCACTGAACACGAGCGCGGGTGGCCATCATCTCGGCAATACTGACACGTTTCCGCTCGCCACCAGATACGCCGCGCACAAATTCGTCCCCGACAAGAGTTTGGTGGGTGTGGGAAATGTTGAGCATTTTTAGGAGGGTATCCTGAACCATGGTACCAAACTCTTTCCTAGACACGCCCGGGAGACGACCATTTGGTCCTGGAGTCTTCGTCGAGAGTGCAAATTCCAGCGTCTGAGCAACCGTCAATGTTGATATGTGAGTATCACCTGGTCATGTGATCGATCAGCCTGAGAAACACGACTTTTCGGGGATGAACAGCTATACCTTCTTGATTATAGGCGACTTCTCCCCTGTAATACTTGGCCATTTCGGGGGCATCGATGCCGGCATAGCGAACATCGCCTTTGACGTCAGCATATTCACCCCGCTGATTAGCGATAGTTTTAAGAAAGGTAGAGCACCCTGCGCCAGGGCAACCCAAAACCAGGCACATTTCACCTGGCTTGAGGACACCAGATGATCTTACGTACGATATTACGCAACGGTCAACAACGTTATAATAACGACTTACTTGTGCAAAATGGTTCTTGTCGGTGGTTGTCGGTGGGGTATGAAATGCATGATGTAGCCCCATAACCAGAGGAAGGGCGCGAGAAAGAAATTGACGACGGAATCTGTGAGACGGGTACCTGGTTAATCAAGTCATTGGATTTCCCGATCTTGGACCCACCTCCAAAAGTGTTTATGTAAATCTATGTCGGGACAAGGTAAGGAACAGATCGAGCAGCAAGGGGGAATCGCTTGCCTTGTGATCAGCTCCGCCGATGACCTTGACCTCAAGATCCTCCCAGGTGACACCGACGTGTTTGTGGTTGATTCCAGCAGCTTGATTAGCATCGTTCGAAGATGTGAGGTATTCGTGAAGGTCAAAGGGTTTGTCGGGTTCGTCACCCTTTTCCAGGTCACCGCTGTATACAGTAGCGGTGCGCGAAGTCTGTTTGGATTGTTCTATGCGGACAGAGTGTCTGGAGAGCTGACGCGCAAGCTCATTGAAGGTGTCCTCTGCCTGTTTGATGTCAACGTGGGGAGCAGCGTCGACCTCGAGGACTTCGACGTGTTGGGTATGGTTGGTAGTGGGTATAGATCCTGAAGTACCCTCGCCCATGTTGGCGGAACGTGTGAGGGGGGAGTAATACTGATCACAGAGAGTTCCATTGCCGGTTATATATAGAGGGCTCCCCGGTAGAGTTTGTTTGCTTACAAATTTATCCTTCCGTTCGCCGGTGTATTGATAGTTGGAGCTGACTTGCGACTGACAGGCATCTGATCACCGCCACCCGCTGGCGAGTCAAATTACAACAGCTTCCAGGTGGAACTGACTCCACGAGGCTTGCAAAAAAACCTTGGGGATTTGTTACTGCATGGACTAGGTTGGTTTATCGCTTGGTGGTTTATCGCTTGGTGCAAGAATTCAACCACCAACGCGCCGGCAAAGGTCCAGGTGCTAGGCGGTTGTGTTCTCTCAAGTCCGATGTTGCCGGGTATAGCTGTTGGGCAAGGTACATGAATCTTTGCATTATTTGACCCCGAGTGAAATGGGGTGATGATGACGGAGAGCACTAGTATTCGGAAGGGATTTCCCATCGTACGGCTGTGACTGCCAGTGGGACCAAAGAACGGAGATTCAGTCTTCCGATCAGCTTGTCGCTCCCACATTTGTCTGCATGTGGCCTGTTGAGCACACGCACGCCATAGAGACCCGCTCCGATCCCCCAACAAAGTGAACCACGTGGAGGAAATGGCCCTGCAATGAGTCAGTTGACGCCAAATCGGAGTCAAGCCCAGCCTGAGGGTTCGGGTCCGCGACGAGTCAATGGCCCGATGACCGCACAGCCCGATCGAACTGCAAGCAAGAATTTGGAATCAACGATCGTGAATGTTGTCGACCTCATGTTTTTGAGCACAAGCAATGACGCGAGGAAAGCCCGGTCGGCCGCATCTGCAGAGCAGCCCAAAAGGCGGTAGTTCAAGAACCTTTTTCTCACCGATACTAGTACGGCCCTGACTACGTATAATTGTTTACATAATAGCCTGAAGCACAAAGTCTTGGTATCGAGGGCGAAATCCCCTTAGACCTCGGACTACCCATGCGGACTCATCCTGTAACAAACCAAACAGGTTGCTTATAAAAATCCTTCTCAATTCGAGGCGAGATAGAGCAAGACCTGGGAACGACAAATTCCATTCGACTCTTTGTCTGCCTACTAGAGACTAAGTGGGACAAGATTACAGCGAGTCCCGGCCTGCAAAGATTGACATTACATTCCCAACCTTCCTCGACCAAAAGTAAGCCAGATTGGATCGAAAGGTGTATAGTTACAACAGGCCTTCACTGGCGTTAGATCGCCTGTACATTACATGGGCTTGGACGGAAGCTGGGTGGGCAGAACGCCATAGCGCTTTTTGATGGTGACACGGTGGCGAGAGAATTTGTCATCCGGGGAGAAACGAGCTGCGCAAGGGACCTTTGAAGCAAAGCTACCCAGAGTCCCAAGGCACGGACGTACCTGGATGTGCAGACTTGGTGATCTTGCCCTCGTCCGTCATTTTCTGCAGAGCCATGAACTGACGCAGTTCGATACGGTCAACGAACACGTACCTTGAGGGTGTATACCCTGTTTCCATTGCCATCGACGGTGTACATCAAATGCATGGCTGGACCGTCTGGACGAGGAAGAGAAACAATGCGAAAAATGAAACTCCGCGACGACGACAGCTTCGATCGCTTTGGGTTACCTTTATAGTAACATCTCGTCATACTCATCTTTTGCTCGCCTCTCTTTCACCATACCCCCACGAAGCCCCATGCCACCCACCACTGCTGTGCTCACAGCGCCGGAACCGGGGACAGTGATTCGGCCCATTCACACGTACTCCGAAGAGCAAGCCGCGCAGATAGAGGCGCTTCGGGAGGTAGGAAATTTAGCCGCATGGACATATGATGGAACTAAGTATCGCATTATCTGGTGCGGTTAAAGTACGCTCATTCTCTACTTTTACCCGCTTCGGATTCCTATCACGAATGGGAACTTCGATGGCTGCGCAAACCCGATACTATCCCTCGCTATATTCGTGCTGCCAAATGGAAAATGCATGATGCGGAGAAGAGAATTAAATCAACACTAGAGTGGAGGCGGGAATACAAGCCTGAGCTCATCCCGCCGGACGAAGTGAGCATGGATGTCGCGTCGTTATTACTCATTAGAGGACATACCATATCCATTCCAGGTCAAGATAGAATGCGAGACCGGTAAAATGTGTGTTCATTTTTGATACGTGTGCACGGTGAGCTGATACGTGAGACAGCCTCCTTACAGGTTTTGACAAAGATGGACGCCCTATTATCTATATGCGCCCGGGGAGGGAAAATACCGAGACCAGCCCCCGTCAGCTGAGACATCTCATGTGGTGGTTGTAAGTGGTGCTGACAACTAGTGGCGCTGGTCTTGACACGGTGAGGACAGAGAACGCGCCAAGGACATGATGCCACCAGGTCAAGAGTCTCTTGTCATCATTGTTGATTACAAAACGACTACCCTGCGAACTAATCCTTCTATATCTGTAGCAAGCAAGGTAAGCGTTTGAGTCAGGTCCCTTAGGTTATAGCTCACCGCGTTTGACAGGTGCTTACGATCCTTCAACAACATTACGTCGAAACGCTGGGACGCGCTATCGTCACAAACCTTCCACTCCTCTTGAGCTTTTTTTACAAAGGGATTGCCCCTTTTCTGGATCCCGTAACCAGGGACAAGGTTGGGATCATGTTTGGCGTGCCGTTGAGAAATTACTCAGTTATGGCAGATGCGCTTTAATCCCGACCTCTTTGAGCTTGTTCCCCGGTCTCAGCTCGACGCTGATTTCGGGGGTGATTACGAGTTCGAATTCGAGTTTGAAACATATTGGAAACAGATAGTCGAGTAAGGGTTCTTTCGAGTGCCTTGAATGATCTGACGCGTTTTGGTAGCCACTGTGGTATTGCACCAGACGGGACCAGGTTACCCGGTTACTTTGATGGCCCTATATCCACTGGCAGCGCGTCGGTAGAGGAGAAGGTGGTCGCATGCGATGATGTAGTAGAAGGGGTGGTCGTGAGGGGTTGATTACATGATCTATTTGTGCATGTATATACGTGACTTGGAGGGGAAGAGAGGCAGCCACAGCAGCCAGTGCCAACCACGCCAGAAAGCACCGCCTGGGATCGTCAGCCACCGTTCCCGAAGCCACCTCGAAAGCATAGCATCGGGAGGGACGACAGGAAGAATTGTCCCCTGAGCGAGTGCGCGTAAAAAAGATTTCAGAGATGGTCCGACAATCAAAGCAGACAGTGCGTATCACCCATTGCCCGTAGCATCCCCGTTAAATCAGCCATACTGCTCAATCGGATCGTCACATCGTGTCCGCAGCCCGACCAGAAGCGGGACGCGCATAAGAAAAAGACCCAACACCAGGATAAACCCTCCCCGAAGAAACCCTCAGACTCCGCTGTATGGCCATGCAGGATCAACGGTTGCAACAAACAGTTCGCCCGAGAAGCGGATCTCAAGAGACACCAGCGCACGACCAAACTTCACTCTGTGCCCGGATTGTACGTGTCCTGCTAATTATAGGGGCACGCATACACACACCCTCCACAGTGCTTGTCCTCAGTGTGACGCCAGGTTCACTCGTGTTCGTCTTTGCTGCTTCTTTTTGCATCGTGCATACAGCTCACAACGTTTCAGACCGACGCGCTTCGGAGACATCAAAAGTCGAGGTCAGTGCGTGCATCTCGCCTTTGTAACTCGCTTCATCAATTTGTCTGTCAGACATAATGGGGTCGTGATCGAGCCTACAGATGGGGTAGACAGGAGGACGTCGATGGGTGATGAGGATCCTCACTCCTCTGGTTCGCGATCGAAGAGCCGCAGTAGAACACCCTCATCAAAGGAGAATCCTGCCCCACCCACTTCCCTTCCTCCATCCACGGTTCCTCCGGGTGGCCCACAAAGTTATTACCGTCAACACACATTTACAGGCGGTGAGTATATGCGTGTTTTGGGGCATCTCCCTGATGCCAGCCTTTACAGTGATGATCCCTCCACCAGGCGTGATGGTTGATGGTCACTATCCTCCTGCCGTTGGTCTTCCTACATCCGAAGCTCGGCTACATCAAGCCAGCTGGCAACCTGCACCCCCTTGGGGTGGCGACGGTTCACAACCACCTCATATGATTCATCCCGGTTACGCTCATCCCTATTACAATGCACCGCCGCCATATTATCGTCCTGGTACCGTCATGCACCCCCCTCCTGATGCCGTAGCTCATCAACAAATATCCAATGGCATTGGTTCTTCAAGCAACGACGAGTCGTCATCGCGTAATAGTAGTCCCGTCTTGGCCGTCGATCCCTCGCTGGACCATGCCGGAATGGAAGACCTCTCCGAGACTGGTGACGCCGAGACGGCTGTGATCGATCCTTCGCTCGTTTCGCCTCCTGCTGACAGTGAGTCTCATTTTACACGTCACCAAAATGTCTGTCAACGCAATGTTTAATACGATAGATGGAGAGTCTTGCACAAACGGTCAAGTCCCAAGAATACCAGAACCTGCCAACTGCGGGCGACATATTTCTTCACCTGGTTCAGGCGAACCACCAAACGAGGAAGTGGACGATACCGATAGCGAAACAACCATCGTTCGAAATTTACTTTCACCCAGCCGAGGTCATCCCTATTCGCCTCATTCCGCATCACTGGAGCATCCCCTCAACATGGAACAAATACTCACAGAGGATGGTGAGCCCATGTTGAACCCAGGTTTGTCTTTTCTTCCTTTGTTCTTGTCTCCCCGTTGACGATGTTGCGCTAGCCGAGCTATTGACCCAGGTCAGTACGCCAAACGCGACGCCTACGGTACTTGATCTAATGCTCCAAATTCTGAGACAGGAGTCTCTCGCTTCTCCGCCCCCTTCATAAACGTGTACTCTACCCATGGTATTATATTGACATAGCACTCTCATAGTCTTCTTCGGTCACATTTTTTTGGTTGGACACGTTTGCACTACCTTACTTGCACCCAGCGCGCGCGGACGCGACGGTTTTGTTGAATGTCGTAGAATGTTCGTAGATGCTCTTCAGGCATGTTGATCTGGCTGAACTAATTGATATCACAAGTTGCATTCAATGGGGCTAGTAAGGTTGTTCAGTGCTACATGCTGTGGAGAGCTTCCGATGTGACGACATCTAGGTAAAGATACACGACTATCTCGCTGTTGAGAGCGAGGGTAAATGGTATACAGAGCAAATCAATGCGAATCTAAAAGATCAGAGCACCTGAACCTTGGGCCACTTGAACTGGGGACCGACCTAATCACACGGAAGTGAGTCATGATCCCGTGCTAGGCTCGGTGTACGTACCAGCTGCACACACATGGCCCCCAACTTGTGTCCCACCTCGACAGACTCGTCGAGACTCTTCCCAGCAACGTACGCACCCAAGAACCCTCCCGCAAACGCATCTCCCGCCCCGTTCGTGTCTACGATCAACTCATTCGCGATCGGCGTCACAGGGAACACCTTGGCCGGCTTGGCCCCATCGACGACGATCGTCGATTCAGGACCCTGCGTGATCACCACGACGCGCGGGCGCGCGTTAGCCTTGCGGTACCCAGCGATGCCCTTGGCGATCTCGGCAATGTTGGTCGTGTCGGACTTAAGGATGGATTTGGCGTATGCTTCGGCTTCGGCTTCGTTCCCGATGACAACGTCCGTGTAGGGGAGGACCTGCTCTAGCTGGGCATGGAAAAATTGAGGGATGAATGGCGCGGAGAGGTTGAGAACAAAGGTCTGGGGGTGGGGGTTAGCGTCGGACGGCGTGAGAGAGAATGAGATGGTGTATACCTTGTTCTTCTTCGATGCTTGCTCGCTCAGGGCGAGCACCGACTCGAGGCCATGCGTGAGGAAGAATCCCTCAACGTAGAACAATTTGGCACCCTCCACAAGCGGGGCAACCTTGGGCGACGAGAGATGCGACGCCTGGAATTTCTCGGCAGCACGCAACGTCGTCACCAGTGACCTAGTCGATCAACCCTGGTGTCAACCACTCCAAGGACACGACAGAGGAACAACAAAACCCTTACCGGTGGTGGCCCGTGATGATCACAGCGCAAGCACCGGTCTTCTCGGTCTCGTTGACGAGATAGACCTCATCCAAGCCTTCCCGCTTGTTCGCCGTGCGCAGTTGCTCGGCGAGATCGTCGTTGCCCACACAGCCCGTGTACACCACCGAGTCGGGAGGGAGGACGTACTGAACATGGCGTCGTTAGATCGGTCGGACACACGAGCGTGAGTATACTCACAGCAGCCCCACGCGCAGCGTTCTGGGATGCTCCTCCGGCGACGTACGTGACAGGGTAGTTCTTCACGATCTCCTCGTAGCTGCGGTGTACGTTGTTAGTGATCGCGGGTGGTGACCGTATGGAATGATTCGACGTACATGGGTTGATGCTTGTCCTCGGCGAGGATCGCATTGTTGGCCTCGAGATCGTACTTTTTCAAGAGCGCCTCTCCGTCTCGGACCTGCACATCAAGGAGGGGGTTACCCATACAGAAAATCTGGTACGACATGGCGATGGAGAGAGAGGGTGGAGTGCAAGGACGTCGACGGAGAGCAAGTTGCGTGGGTTCGAGGTTGTGGAAAGAGATAACCTGGCCAGTCTCGCGCGGGTTGTGAATCAAGCTCACGCTTCAATTGCCGCGGCAGCGTCTTGAGAAACCAAGCCTATATACAACCTAATGACTGAAATCTGGTCATACTAAGCGAGCCGAACCCAGGCTGGGACACCAAGAGTACGAGTCGCCTCCTCGTTCCTGACGGTGGTGCAATGAATCCCCTACAGTACAACACTTTGTTCACGTACAAACGGCCAACGCTCTCGTACATCCCTACCACTCGATTCTCTACGCATGGTGATGGTATATGCAAATCATTGCGAATTGACTAAAAGATCAAAGCACCTGAACCTTAGGCCACTTGTACTGGGGACCGACCTAGTCGCACGAAAAGATTAGAAAGGAGAACACCGTCAGTCTCGGTCCCGTGCTATGCCAGACAGCACACATACCAGCTGCACACACATGGCCCCCAGCTTGTGCCCCACCTCGACAGACTCGTCGAGGCTCTTCCCAGCAACGTATGCACCCAAGAACCCTCCCGCGAATGCATCTCCCGCCCCGTTTGTATCCACGATCAACTCACTCGCGATCGGCGTCACCGGGAACACCTTGGCCGGCTTCGCTCCGTCGACGACGATCGTTGATTCAGGGCCCTGAGTGATCACCACAACGCGCGTCCGCGCGTTGGCCTTGGGGTACCCCACGATGCCCCTGGCGATCTCGGCAATGTCGGTCGTATCTGATTTGAGGATGGATTTGGCGTACGCTTGAGCTTCGGATTCGTTCCCAATGACAATGTCCGTGTAGGGAAGGACTTGCTCCAGCTGGGGATGAAGGGATTGTGGAATAAAGGGCGCAGAGAGGTTGAGGACAAAGGTCTATGGAATCGGCGTTGAGACGGTGTGAGAAAAATGCAACGAGGAGGGAGGCAGTAGACCATACCTTGTTGTTCTCCGATGCGTGCTTGCTCAGCGCGAGCACCGACTCGACACCATGCGAGAGGAAGAACCCCTCGACGTAAAATACCTTGGCACCCTCTACGAGCGGGGCAACCTTGGGCGACGAGAGATGCGACGCGTCGAATTTCTTGGCGGCACGCAACGACGTCACCAACGACCTAGTCGACCACTCCCTCCCGTCAACGAGCCGCTCCACGAGCAAGGCATAGGGAAGGGAGAGAGAGAAAGTCCCTACCGGTGGTGGCCCGTGATGATCACAGCACAAACACCGGTCTTCTCGGTCTTGTTGACGAGATAGACCTCATCCAAGCCTTCCCGCTTGTTCGCCGTGCGCAATCGCTCAGCGATATCGTCGTCACCCACACATCCCGTGTACACCACCGACTTGGGAGGGAGGAGGTACTAAGCAGGATGTAGTTGGATCGCTCATCTTGGGTATACAGTATACTCACAGCGGCTCCACGCGCAGCGTTCTGGGACCCTCCTCCTGCGACGTACATGGCGGGGTAGTCTTTCGCGATCTCTTCATAGCTACGATGTACGTCGTTCGTGATTGTGAATGGCTATCGTACGGGATGATGGCGTTGACGCACATGGGTTCATGCTTGTCCTCGGCGCGGATCGCATTGTTAGCCTGGAGATCGTACTTCTTCAAGAGCGCCCCTCCGTCTCGGACCTGCACATCAAGAAGAGGGTTACCCATACAGAAAATCTGGTAAGACATGGCGATGGAGAGAGAGGATAGAGTGCAGGGACCGTCGACGGAGAGCAACGAGAAAACTTCAAGTCGGTCGCGCGAGTCACGCTACAATTACCGAGAAACCAAGCCTATATAATCCAAGGATCCAAGAAAAAGTACCGTAATCCTGACTACCAACACCGCAACTATTTACATACTCGTGTCACCAGAGTGGGCCTGAGACAACATACGAGTCACAACATTAGGTACAGTGATGCTCTGAGCAAACTGGTGGGTAATAGAAGCATTACCAATTGCTCGAGCCTTGATGGCACATAAATCACGAAATGCAACAGAAAATGCAAAAGTGAGAGACTGGGTGGATGCAAAGGATGCCTTGAGTATTTGAACATCATCATCAGAAAAAAATGCAAAGCTTCTGAAAGCAGGAGGCTTTGCAAAAGAGGAAGCAACCTTGTCATAGTGCCCATCCTTGGATAATTGGGCCTCAGCACCTGTACCTTGACTGATGACAACAGCTCTGAGGTATCCTTTATATGCTCCCTTGACATGGTTTTCAATGTCCTCCAAGTTTTCAGCAAAACCAAAAATGCCTTGAGACTTGGCTTGAGCAGCCTTGACCTTTGCTGTATTCCATGGCCTGGCAAGATCCAAGTCCTCCTCCTCTCCAGACTGAACTTTGAGCCTCCTATAGCTCTGGAGGACCTCTTTTCTGAGTCTCTCTCCCTCCTCCACCAAGGCATCTAGGATAAACTGTGAGTCTTCACGTTTAAGAACAGACTTTTCAGAGCCATTCTTGACACTCTTTCCCTGCTCCAATTTCCATATATACCAGGGTTTTTTGGAAGCCCATCTCTGCTTATCCTCCTTGAAAACTGGAATCTTGACCCTGAGTCCAGTCTTGCTTGCATCCAAGCAAGTGGTAAACCTAGATGCAATATGAGTGACATATTTAAGAGAAAGAAAAGAACTGACATATAAGCCAAATGAATGGCTTTCTGACTTTCATACCCATACTCATAGACTGCAGCATCATGAAACTTTGAATAGAGCCCCACTCTTGTTTCTGCAAGTCCCAGTAAAAGAACATTTTGAAAGGCCTGCTGTGCTTGTTTGGGTGCAAGCTTAATGGCTCTCTTGTCAAAGTCTCTGACATACTCTACTTCTCTCTCAAAGAAGCTAGAGAGATCAGCAGGAGCTGAACAGAGGGGGTAGCCCTTAAATTGCTCTACCAGTGGCTTGCACCAATTGAGCATCACAGTATCTATAAGAGGAAATTGATATGAAATGCCAACAAAGTTCATTGCATTCACTTACCTCCATCATAGTCTAAAGAAAATATAACTCCAATTTTAATTTGCATAGATCCATTAAATATATACTTACCACCACCACCAAGAAAGCTGGCTAAAGATTGCTTTCCTTTGATAGGAAACACAATCACATTGACATAGTTACTCAATTTTGGATGAGCAACTGCTTTAACCTATTTTTCATGATAAATTATAAAGATCAAAGATATGCAAAAACATACCTTTTGGACATCTGAGGGAAGCCTTGTTGGATTTCTGGATACCTTAAATCTAAATAAATATTAAGTTCAAGATAGTAAACAAAAAAACTTACAAGGACATCTCCAAGGATAATATCAGTTTGTTCACCAGTGGAAGGATTGATGATTGGCTCAGAGGATCTGAAATGGATCTGACCCTCTTCCAAAACACCATAGGGATCTAGAAATATAATTAGCAAATGAGATATCAAATAAGGAATACTTACCAGGAACAATATAAGCCTCACAAGATTCCATTACTGGAATATGGAACTTCTCCACATAATCATCCAAAACTCGAGTGATAATGGACTCTAGTTTTTGGAACAACAAGTCCAGCTTCAAAGGATGAAAGCCAGCTTGAAGAAGTTCCAACACTGTCTCATGCAGGGTGATAGGCTGCCCAGAGGCCTTCTTGTGACCAATATCAGTTAGAGGCTGAAGATGATCAAGATAACCATCTTCTTCCTCATCCTCCTGACCTTGATCATCCAAAGGACGAAGCTGGCCCAAACCTAGAGCACGAGCTTGTCCTGATAGAAGCCTCCTCAACCTACTCACCACCACACTTCCTGTTCTCTCCACAGCCTTCCAAAGTAGGATCATAGAAGAAGGATGAGTCCAATCAATAAAGGACTGGATCTCCTCCCTCAAACCTAATGCCATCAGTTCTTTAAGAATCTGATGACTTACTCCATTAAATGAGAGGTTGATCAAAGTTTGGGAGGAAAGCCGAGCTGGACCTGTCACTCTAGATGGAGCCAGGAGATCAAAGATCTTTTGAGCTCTTCCAAGCTCAGAAGCTGGTGCCAACTTTATCTTTGTCTGGGAGGGTCTGATCCAGATCTTGGCAGGTCCATCTGAAACCTGCTCAAGAGGATCAGGGTGAAGAACCCACATCCCTTTTGATCCTCCTATTCGCCCTTGTACAGCAGTAGGTCTACTGCCATACTTCATGAGCCTCATGATCTGTGTGAGGGCAGCACCATTTATATATCCACAGCCATCAGTCAGGACTTTTTCAGCTGGTGTTTTTCCCTCCCAATCCTTTGGACTAACATCTAACAAATATTTTATATCAGCAAAATATTTTGCAAGAAAAGCACTTACCTTTATCTTCTATTTTCAGTATATGGTCTATCTCTATGGTAGGCACAGAGGTTGACAATCCTAATGCCCACCGAGTAGACCATTTGCTAATGGGCTAATAATTATGATATCAATTTCATTATCATTCTAAATCACTAGATGCACTTACCTGTTGGTCATTTCGCTCAAAGGGGTTGTGCCAATTTATGAAGTCCTTCAAAGACAACCGCAAGTTATCACCATCATGATTGTTTGGGACCCTTTCATGGCTCTGATTAGTCTCTAGGAGGTACATGCTCCCCTCTTTTGCATGAAAGGGCAAGAAGACCCTCCCACACAGTATGAATTTGCTGGAGCTAAGCACCATGCGGATATCATCACCATGTTTATACATGAGATCATCGGCAACTCGGACTTGCAGTATGCGGCGTGAGCCGAGAAATCGGGAAAAGCGGTGGGAGCGGCGAATTTCGGGCTTCTCGAGCTGTATTGAAAATCGGCCATGTGCCTGTACGAGCCGGCCGACTTGTTGTATCCGGCCACCATACCAGTCGTCTTTTCCCTTCCACAGGCCCATGCCGCCCAATCCGCGGCCCTGGTTCTCAAGGATCGCGTCCTGTTCGCGGTCGTACTCGACCCTAGTATATCACGTGGCGTATGAGTAAAACTCATCGCGGGGAATGAGCGCAACGTGAAAACACGCACCACAGTTCTCCCGCGGCCGACCGAAGTGCCTCGCGACCTTGCATTACGGCTGCCACTTGGTGTGCGGCGCGAGCGTTGGAGCCGCGGAGTTGCTCAAGCTTCTCCCTGGTTACCGCGGACCATGCCCAGTAGCCCTTGGTGATGCCACGTGCGATCTCAAATGTCGTCCCCCATGCGAGATGGAACTCGTCGAGAAGACGTTGGGCAGCCGCATCGTGGGCGATAATGAAGGGATCGAGCGCGTCGCCGAAATCAGACCCATTGGGCTGCGGGGGCTTGCGCGGTGCGTTGGTTGTAGCATGAAGACGTTTCGCTGGCTGAGGTAGGGTACTCGGCGAAGGGGGGGGCGAGCTCAGGCCCGGGAAGTCATGCATATCGGTAGGTCGTTTGGCGGGGACGGCGCTCCCAGACGCCGGACGGGTGGCACTCGTACCTGGCTGTTTTGCGGCAGCGATAACGAAGCCGGAGCTAAATCCTGTAGGTCGTGCGTGAGCATGGAATTGGCTCGAGGTTGGCCGGTGGAGAAAAACCCACCTTCAACTGATCGGCCGTATCAGCGACCAGGATCAAACCAAGAGATGAAAGCGATGGAGGTGCCCTGAAGACGGAACGTACCTTGCATATCCTCTTTGCCCACGGAATCGATATCCATGGGTGATGGCGAACGGATTGGCGTTGTCGCACTTTGGATTGTTAATGTCCGCGCTTGCTCCGATAGGGTGACAGGAGACATTGACAAGTCGGTACCAATCGTCGCTTCCGAACCTAAAGAACGAAAGACAAGACGAGGCGCATGCGCATGGGTGATTAGTGAATCCTGACGGTGTTCGATACGTACCTATGACCTTCAAGTGTTCTTCAAAGTCCTGAAGTCCCTCGGCATATTCATCTTCGTCCTCCTGTTAAAACAAAAAGCAAAAATACACGCAGTAAGCATAAAATCCCTTTTTCAGGTTTCTTTGCGCACGAAAAGAATATTCATGATTGTAAACCGCTTTGAAGTTTTAAAGTGATGGGCGTCGATGATAGTAGTAGTGCAAAGAAGAAGTCCTTAAAAAGCAAAGCGACGCAGTGGGACTATGTCGATTTCGCGCGCGTGGCGACGAATGATTATCGATGGATCCAAGAATGCCTTTTCGATACCTCAGGAATCTCGAGTCAGCAACGAGGCACCAACTCGCAAGGTCTCAGGGCATTTATGATATGGTCGTTGCTGTCACGCGTAAAAGTGATGTTCACATGGAGAGGCCAAACAGAAAGACAGAGATTATGTCTTATTACAGAAAGCTTACAACGATCATACAATAAACGATTACTTGCGTGCAAAAGTGATCTATGGAACGGATAAGCACGAGAGGAACGACGAAATGAGATGCATGCCTTGATCTTGTTCTCCCCGTCGAGCTTGTAGTTGTGCAGAGCGTCCTTGGCAACCCCTGCGCTCCCTTCGTCGATATATTCCACGAACGCGATGTCTCGTTTTGTTGGAATGAGTCGGACTTCGTACAAGTTTGGATATCTGGTGATTGGTAAAATCAACAACCGTGACAAGGGTATGAGGGTAAAAGGCTGACTGGGAGAAGAGCGCCATGAGTTGGTCTTTCGTGACACTTTCCGGTAGATTTTGCAAGAATAAGATTTTGTTGGGCGGGAGATATTCGTCCGGCATCTGTACAGCTGGTCGCTTGGGAGCAGGTGCCGCAGCGGCGCCGTCCACTGATTATCACGCGTCAGTCAAAAAGCAAGATAAATAAAGGTGCAAGTTTACCTTCTGCAGCCATTCTCTTTGTACGAAACTTTTGCTTGAGAGGATTGGAATAGCGAGTTGTTCCTGGATAGTACATATAGATTAGATGTGCACAGGTAAGCGACGAGTATGGCATACGCTTATGCTCGGCTCGCTGGGCTTTGTGTGTTTCAAAGTTCTCGGAATCCAGACGTTTTACGACTGCGTCTGATCTCGTTTTGGCAAACGATATTTGCTGTGGCGAAATGGTAAGTTAACGATGGAATCGATGGTGAACGAAAGGTGTCTTGCCATGGGTTTCGAGTAGAGAGGAAATCCCCGGACCTCTTTCATTGCTTTACCTGCGATCTCAGGTGATGCGAACGACACGAATGCTTGACCGCGCATCCGTAGATTACTGTGGGCGACGACATCTAGGACTTCACCATATGACTTGAAAAGACCACGTAGGGATGCTTTGAGTACTGTTTCCAGATGACCGTCAGCTCTGGAAAGCGCACATCATTGTGGATGCTGACCATCGACCTTTATCTTTTCGTTGAGATTTTGGATATAGAGCGTCTCTGAAGCGACTTCATCTTGTGCTGGAGGTTCAGCAGCAGTATCGGGCCCTGCGGGCACGACCTGGGCAGCGATTTGGTTTGGTGGGGGAGCCTGAACGTCGTCCATGGCGGTAGCAAGGTGAGGATGTTGACGAGCTTAGCTGTTTGTCCTTGATGTCACATTTCCTTTTCTGTACTATGTCATTATACCCCTCTCAAAAAACATGAAATATCGACACTGCTCGAGGTGTTGAATATACGATCACTCTACTAACTGAAATGACTCCGTTGCGGTATGTTTCTAGAGTCCGGATTTTGTTTTCTGTTTTCTGTGCAAAAGGGACCGTTTTCGGAATTTGCCGTGCTTCAAATGATCACCGCGCTGACTGTCTTTGTTGCCACAGCGCTTAACTCTTGGCTGGACCACCTGTGCAAACATCACACTCACTAATGGGGCGCTGGACGCAGTACGACGAGGCGTGTCATTTCCTCACATGATTGTCCCCGTCAATTGACATGCCATTAGGACGATTACGGGCTTCCTGAGGGTGTAAAACGCATTGGCTATGATGCCGACTCTGGTTGCTACTACTTTCGTGATCGGGAGGGACTCGTGTACAAAGGTCCTGAAGGCTCCGAGTTCGGAGAATTGACCCAAGGTACCAATCTGTCGCTCGTTTTGCAAGCGACAACCTCAATTTCGTACAATAGTCGCCGAACTGCCTAGCACTGTCTCCTCGGAAGGAGGCGGTGACGGTGACGTTGAAGCTGCACCTGCTCGTGGTGACGGTTACCAGCCTGTTGCCGTAGATGAGGTGTGTACATTGCTATCTTAGTACACGTACTGCTGACCTGGACCACTCTGAATCGATTCAGCATGGTACTCGCCACGTTCTGCGAGGGGGAGCTTATCGAACGCTTTTCCCATTCTTCCTTATAGTCGCGGTCGTCCTCTTGCTCATATGGCGGCTCGCTTTTTCGCCCACTCTTGCCACACCTGCCCCTTGTCCCAGCACAACGATTCCGTATGTCATTCAACCTGGTGATACCTGTTGGGAAATAGCTCGTCGCCACAATTCCACCTTGGATAAATTCCGCATCGTCAATCCCAAGATTCTCTGCAATGATCTACATCCCGGAGACCGAGTTTGCGTCCCAGATGAAGAGTCTTCTATAAGCAAAGTCTTTTGACTGACTCTCTTGTTCCTCTTCTGAATATTTTCATTACATGTACCGTATTGGTTTACACACTGGGACCTTTCATCTGGCTAGATATTTGGACACAATGCATGCCATGTCTTATTCCGACCAGAGCGTGTGACGTCAGTAAATACCGTGCGAGTATTTGCACAGCCACTTGGGCGTTGAACTGTCGTGGAGCGGCTCAGTCCAACGTTCCAACTTACTCCGACGTTCTTACGATCACTTGCACGAATTCACGACCCCCAGAGATAACATACTCGTTTTTCATCTATTTCAACAAATGGCTTTCGAAGATTGGATTCGCAAGGGCCACCCCAGTATGCTTTGTCTCTCTGCGCAGTCACCCGTCTGAAACCACCCGCAGTCATTCTCGGATCGCTTCTTGTTTTCAGTATTATCGAGGTACGAAGTTTGTAGCTACTCCAAAGCCATGTGCTGATCCATTGGTTCTATAGCTCTCAATATCCGCTTTTCTCGTTGCTCAATTTAACCAACACAACAACTACTTCAGCACTGACGAACGCGATCGTACCGCATTCCTCCTATTCGCATCCATATGGACGATCGTGTTGTCGGCGTTGTACATGTTCTTCTTTTTCACCCTTCCAGATAACTTGCTGAACAGTGTTGGATCTCATATCTGCTTGTAAGGATTATTCGGTCCCCTTCGTCGTTCGGTTCGCTGACACGTAACATAGTTTACTGCTCACATGGATATTCTGGACTGCGGGTGCAGCCAGCATCACTGCAGCTCTTGGTGGTGGACTGAACTGCGTGTAAGTACTCATTCACGACGTGGCAGATCGTCTCAAACCGGAACACCCGCAGCAACCAAGTCGTATTTGTTTACTGCGGACAACTGAACGCCCTAGAAGGTTTCGCATGGCTGATTTGGTAAAGCGCCCCAATCGTAATCTCGCTTGCATCTTATTTACCTCGTTTTCTTAGGATCATCGTTACATTTTCCATTGTTGTTGTGGCTATTCGCGGTGTGATGGCTGCACGACGTGGTGATGGCTTCAAAGGTCCGCTTGTCGTATGAGCAGTTCTCATCGCAGCTCGCCCCTTCCTGTCTTTTCGTACGGTTACTTATTTATCTCTTGAACCCCGTTTACACTGCGACACCCCCACCTACCATTCTCTCCTGTTGTTTTCATCTCATCCTACACTCCGAACTTTGTTGAAACCTCCCAGCATTACCACCGTATCTGATTAGTGACTCGTAACAACCTGCCGTGTAGCCTCATAGATGCTGTTAGGGTGTATCGTTGGCTCCAGTCGATTACGAGTATGTTTATGAAAGCCTGGCCCTTTGAGCGAGGAAATTGCACCCAGCCGTGTCTTAAGTACCAGCACAAATAATGTTACCATTAATGTCTTACCACACAACCACATCTTACCACGTCTTACCACTCACCTTACCACACCTTACCTTTCCACTGCCTTGCTATTTGACTTAATACACCTTACTACGCACGGTTCAGGGGACCGATTGGCGCGGTCCTCACTAGTCCTAACCATCGGTTACCAACTCGCCGTTTCTCTGAAGAAGTTCTATTGGCACCCCAGACTGAAAACGCAGCCTGCAATATATATTAGTCTAGTTCCAAACGGGAACTGTCCGATCGATTGCTAATGATCGCGAGGGTGTAAGAATCCGCACTAACCAGGGTCAGGTCATTCACAGTCATTGCAGTCTTCATCTGCGCGTTCGGTAGCACGGTGAGCGCAAGAGAGACTCGGAGTCTGACCTCAGATCACCAAGTTGTAGTTGGCCGTATCATCTCATTCGATGCTGTGGGACCCTTGCTCGTCCGAGGAACCTGACTGACATGGGAAGTCAGTCGGTCACGCCTCAAGTCAGGAACAACTTAGTCAGTGGTGGTAGTTTGAGAATTCCAGTGAATCGGCGTTGCCATGCCCATGCGTGGGATGATGCTCACTCTATTCTTTGCTACGACGAGTCTTGGTAAGGTTTGGTACCGGTCACGTAAAAAAGGTTACTGCACGACAATATTTTTGGTTTCTTCTACCAAGACATTTCTCTGGAAGGGTCATTGCGATATCTCTCATTGGAATCAGTAGGTCTGTCATTTTCGACATTTGGTGGCGCCGAAAAATTCTGATTGCCAAATCATACAGAGAGCTGCCAGTGGGTGCAGGCTTGAACTACCTACTTCACCCTTTGGTCACGTTAGGTTACTCGTTATTCAGGCCGGCACTGAACCGGCCAGGATTTGGCTGTCCCTCGACAACATGAATCAGTGGGGCAGGCGCTGATATCACGTCAGATACTTTAGAACCTGGCATTGATTGATCGCGATTCTCTTGTTATTGGATGCTTAACTTTGTAACCACAGGGTTGGTTTCTAGAACAGAATCCGTTGGCGTGCTTGCCAACATTTACCCTGTACAACCATCAAGGCGATTGATTACAAGTTTCCTTCGACTCTCCCAGCCCTAAAAATTCGACGAACTGAATATGATCTTCGACCTTGGGCAAGGAAAGATCCCCGATGTCTCAGTCGATGATTCCCTTTCTGCACTCTGTTGCCCAGAAAACTCGACTCCTGCGATGGGAATTGCATGTTTCTCGATATAGTCATCTTTGTGACGTGAGAGTGCCCTTGGAGATCCTGCTTTATTGGATAATTCACCTCTCGGAGCTTGTTCCAAATGAATTGAATGGCCAAGGGAACGTTTTTCAGGGTTGTTGGGGGAGAGGAATCGGCGCACCATGTGTAATGGACTCGCTTCCCAGAGGTACACTGGTTGACGTGGGGTCGTCGAACGTTGGTCGCGGACCCGTCTCAGGACGAGCAGAACTCGATGTTGGTGAGCTGCCACAAAATATACGGTCTTTCATTAATATGCCATCTCCAAGGCAGGTGTCACTGAGAATAACATGCTAAAAATCGAAGCATTCGCACAACACCCCAAACGAAGGAAGACTCGGCCTGCGTTGCACGTCGAGATTACAAATAAGGTAAGTTTCGCGGAACCTAATGTCGCGCGACAGACGGCCGTAGCAAAAGAGGAAGTGCCCATAGGCTTTCTCCGCTTCTCACAGTTTCACCTACTTATAATAATGACTATGGATATGGACCCTGTGGTCCACGCTTCTCATCCACTCCCATTTCATCTGCAGATTTGTCCATGAGTGGGCACGTTACGGTAGATATTAATGCGGATTGTGGCTTTCTCATCCTCTGTGGGCTGCTTGCTTTCAGGCAAGGATGTTGTTTCCCCGTTTCATCTTCGTTCCCGGGATTAACCGCCTTCAAATTTTGACAGTCTTTCGGGATGTGTCAACGTGCAGTTTATAATGTACTGGCAGGTTGACCCAGAGGATCGATGGACGACAAAATGCCTGGTAAGCCACGGGTCGCATGTTTCTTTTTTTCGGAAACTGACATGTCGTGCATGAATATCGCCAGGTGATAACGACGTGGTAAGTTGATGATGCTCAGGCAGCTTTGTGGGTCAGTGATGCATAGATGGCTCAGGTTCCTCGACCTGTGCCATTCTGTGTTCGTCGCGATTGCCATTTGGGATTCCGTCATCTCCCCTTACGGCAATCTGAGCAGCATCAACGTCATTCCTTGGTGAGCAGTCGTGGTTCGCATATGTAGCTGGGAGCTAATCGATGGATGCGCAGGAGCGTCGGGGTACGTTTTACCTTGACGACATATTGCGACGAACATTGATTGATGGGGCTTTAGCCAACAGTGGAATTAACGGTGCGCCGAGGTCCTACAAAGGCAATCCAGACAGGCGTTCTGACCCCGTGGTTTCAGGCAATGTTGACGTTCCTGGTGCAAACGTGAGTCCTCTCTAGGCTGAGGCTGCCCGGCGACACCTTTTTGTTGACGAACGCCTCGACTAGCTTTTTTGCCTATCGGATATACAGATGTCAGTATACTGTTCCCAATGCTTTACGTCTTGATGATTCACGCGTGTCTTCAACGTAGTGCAAAATTGTAAATTGATGGTCGCGGGCCCCGTGGTAGGCAGATCAGATGGCAATGCATCGTTTGTTGAATTTGATCGTTCATAAATCCAGTTCGTCCTTGCAATCATCCGGCTAGGTATGTCCTGTTCTGGATCACATTGTACCCTTCTAATACGCAGCTCTCCACAGTCGCTGCAAGTAGTAAGAGACTTCACGTCCTTCCTTTTTCGAGTATTGATCATTTTTTGTACAGTATCGATCACCGAAATGTAAGTGAAGGTCACTGTACGACGTGGGCCAAACTCTACAATTTTCTTAGGGTCATGTTAAAAGTCTACTCCGACTTTGTTCGCCTTTCTCCATCGGTCTGTCCTCCTGTTTTGTGCGGTGATGGTTGTTGATCGAACACCATAGTGGTTCTTTACACTGGGACTCTCTGTCTCTTCGCTTGTCGATATCATAATTACAGCGTCCCTTTGCTACTCTATGAGATCAGATCGTCCATTGGTACCAAGGTGCGTCATCGCCTTCGATTGAGACACTCGACTGGAACACGTTCTGATTCGGATCCAGGACAATCATTGATACCCTCACGTTGTGGACGGTGCAAAACGGGTCGATCACATGGTGAGTAAATCCACCTGCAGTTCAGAGAACTCGTCATAAAATGCCGATTGTATCAGTCTCGTAACGATCACATCGCTCATCTGCGTAAGCCACCCTCCCGAAAGACGTGACTGATACGCTGATGTATCCGGATGACGCGCCAGTGGCTTGCGATGCCACAAAACCGGATATTCCTCGGTCTCCACTTTGTCGTCGGAAAACTCTACGCCAACTCCCTCTTTGCGACGTACGTGCGCTGCTTTTTTCAAACCACTGCACATAATACCCATTCTATTCTCCTTAACAGTCTCAACGCACGCGACAAGATCCGCAAGTATTGGAAATACCACACGAGTCAGGACCCGCCCATTACCATGCTCTCCCAGGGCCCGTTCGGAGGCGGGCTCGACAGAGTTGGGACTCGGAGGAGTCAACCGTATTCTGTGCGTCGTCCTCGGGGGTGCTGTGATTCGGTACTTAACCCTTTTTCTTTTTTGTTCTCCGTCTTCCCCCGCAAACACGAACCTTGTATTTACATGACACAGACGTGTCACGATCTCGATCCGTTCGCACTTCAACCTGTCAACTTGACACGTACTCGGTCGGTTCGTCACGTTCTTTGTTTTTCCCTGGAACAGCCACGTTGACTTTTCCTCTTCCCTCGTCCCACCTCGTTCGACAGATCGAAGTCAACGTACAGCGCACGGTCGAAGCCAAATACGACGACGAAACCGATGTTATCGTCCTCTCCGTGACCACAGAATCTCCGCATGAACACGAGGACTTGGAAGCGTCTTCTGAGGTATGAGCGTGCAGTGACCGAGACATCGACGGGGAATGTAATTGTTTGGATATTGTATATGTATTCTGTGCTTGTTTTCGTTGGTGTTTTTTCGTTTTCTTCGCTTTCGCTGCGCCCCCTCGTCCGTCTTCATGGTGTCATTCCCTTGCCTCCTTGCCCCGTTTCCTGTCCTTACTGTAACTTACGCTCCATCGCCATCGTTGCCAGTTTGCGTTTACTCTCATACTGTAGCTTTATATTATCAGTAAATGACGGCTGGTACGTCGTATGTAGATACCAATTTAAATGTGAATATGCCAATGCGACGTGCAAGAACATGTCCCAAGCGTGGTATAAACCTATCCTGGAATCCAGTGTCCTGATGATGCTGTGTATGTGTCCGTGCCAAAGAAATGTCCAACGAATACATTATGCAAAAGGTTGAACGATGGAGAGAAATTGCTTTAACTGTAAGCGAGGGGTCGTTCAAGAGTAGAGAGCGACGAGAGAGCGAGAGTAAACCGTGAGCGCATGTGAGAGTGGAGCGGATTGATGAGAGGATGAAAGAATGAGCATGCAATGTAAACGTGTCCCGCAAGCGTGGATGAGAGCGTGAGCGTTAGGCACCCTTTTCCCGTCCTTTTATAATAAAACGAGCCCGAACACGAGCCCGAGGACGAGCGCACCGACGAACGCATCACCCAAACCGCCTTCTCGCCCTTTTCGCCCGCGCGCCACTCACAAACGGCGTGGGCACGGCCGATGTGTCCGTGTCCGTGCCGTCGCCATCTGTATCGCCGCTCGTCAGGTTCGCGCTGTTGGGCTATCGAGCGAGCGTCAGGGCCGCGACGCATCGTCACAAGAGACAGAAAGATAGGAGGAAGATGCGTTAGGTCCGGATGAGCCTCAAGCGACACAGGCGTAGCCCAATCGGTCGTGAATAATCCACAAACGTACAGTCGTCGGATGTATAGAGACACGTGGCTCCGATGGGGTCCCAGGAAGGGGTAGGGCAATTGGAGGTGGAGCATGAGAATACCGACGACGCGGGAAAAGGAGACGAGGGCTCACGTCTGAAATCGCGCTTGTTGTCCCAGAGGAACTTGTTGAGGCGGATTTGGATTCTCCGGGGATGGCTCGACTTGTGGACAGCCGTACTAATCGAGGTCGTGGTCAGTCGGGCACCCTGTCCAGCAAGAGGACGGCACGTACGCAAGTATAAAACGGGAAATCCGAA
>JBBPRA010000218.1:0-39192 GCA_038092775.1 Boletus rubescentipes | reverse complement strand
CATTCATAGTGTCGAGGGCCGTCCAGGACCAGGGATGACGTCCGAGGCCCATTTGTCCACCCGCCTACGATAAATCCATCGGCTCTTCTCCACCTTCGCCCTCCGCCAACTCCTCTCCATCGCCTTCCCCCCGTCGTCTCAAATGCGGGTAACACAACTCCCTCTCCTCTATCACCGCCTCCACATCATCCTCATTCCAATCACTTGTCGCCTCCCACTCATTCTCAAACTCAATGTCCAACGCCAACTCGGCGTTTTCACTCTCGCTCAGCGGGAGAAAGCTGGCGAGTGCATAGGCAGTGTAACCAACGGACCCCGAGCCCGAACCGGGTGCTGCAGGGGAGTGGGAATGGGACTGGTGCGAGGGATGGGCATGGGAGAGGACCTGAGGCTGCGCCTGAACCCATCGTCGCTCCCGAAGTCGTTTATGTCGTTCGCGGTCTTCTTCGATACGTTTGAAGATCTCGCCGCGCGAGAGGTGGGCGTCGTCTCTAGAGCCGGGCCCGCGCGAGGAAGGGGGGCGAGAGGTAGGGGCGGACGTAGAAGCCGCTGATGTTTCGGCAACTTGGGTTTGTCGTGAAGAGAGCACCTGCATGACCTCGTCAACCCGTTGAGGCTCGATAATGCGCTTTGTGCGCCAGTTTTCGAGGATCTGAAAGTTGTCATGAGTATGAGAGTATCCAAAGAGAGTGATAAGTTGCACTTGTTTTGTGCTCGTTAGATTAGGAAGACCTTGTCGTCCGACCGGGACAACACATTCGACGATCTGGCGGAGGTCGCGAGAGACGTAGTCGACGTAAAAAGACGTGTTGACTTGCTTGGCATTTCTGGCGCGGGGCGTCAGTGACTTTGGTAATGATAAATCATGCGAATTGAAAGACGTACGAAGATGACTCGGCGGATGGTGGTTGGTGTGCTTTTGCAAGTAAGGATGACTCGCAGAGTGAGTCGAGGAAATAGAGAATGTTGATACGGTGGTTAATCGAACCCTAATAGTAAAGTTCCAGTCAACGAAACGGCCCACTAGACGCACATTTGAGGTGGGATCAGAACCCATCGGTTCGTGGCGTCACCGCTCCCGTCCGGCGTGGTACGACTGCACATCGACAAAGCCCAAAGCGCATCGCAAAACGCACCTTTTGACATTCCTCAACGATGCACTCCCACAGATCCTCTCCACATCTCGAAAAATACTTGAGCGCATATCCGACCACTTTTTGGATCGACTGTTGTGTCCTGTAAGGACCGTCGTGCGTGTAGCGGAAACAGTGAACAGAATAAAATACTCACGCGTTGAGTTTCCGAAGGAGGCCCAAGAACTGCATGCGTACTTCAAAGGGATCCATGGCGAATTACCTGCGACCCAGAAGTTGGCGGTTGGTTAGTGTCAAAATTCAAACTCCGATAAACTATGGTTCCGAGACTTTCGGACTGGGATGTGCGGGTGGAAGGAAGGCCCGGTCGATCGGGAGAGAGATACTCGGACGGGTAGGCGTATACGAGCGTGTACAACTTGCCTCAGGTTTCGGCCATGTCTGATGTCGATCGATGCGCTGGGTCCGACACGCCAATCTCACAAAGTACTCGCACTCGATTCAATCCCAATCCAAACCCAACACGTCCTCCCGCCCACCTCTCACCGCTCCTTCGATCGCCTCTGCGAGCGCCCTAAACGCCTTCGTGTCCTCGTCCACTGCCACCGCGCGCGCGTCATCGTGGTTCTTGAGGAGACGACTGTCGACGCCGAGTGCACGCTGCAGCGCTTCTTCGCGTTCGGGCCCGCGCAGGGCGTCGATGGTGGTAAGGAGCGTGCAGACGCGGGGGTTTGAGAGGAGGGTGCGGATCGTTGGGGAGGTTGCTGGGATTGGTGTCAGTGCCGTGTCGGCGCGGTGTGTGTGAGCGGCGTGTACGTACCGATCGCTTCATATTGGTGCATCTGCAGCGGCTTGGGGTCATCTCGCGTGAGCGGGTCGGGGTAGGCCGAGGTATCAGGGACGTAGGGCCATTTGAGGGTGGTCAGTGGACGAAGAGGGAGTGGGTCTTGTAGGGGTTGTGGATCTGGGGGGTGCGCCGAGTTCGGATTGGGCTCAAAGTCGGGGCTGGAGTTGGACGCGGGGTCGGAAGGCGCTGAGGGTGTTTCAATGGATGTGAACGCGTTCGAGGCGCAAAGGGGTGCGTACGTTGGACGAGTGGCTCGCTCGTAACACTACTGGTACCCGACCCTGAAACGCATATCTCTACGAAACAGATAGTCAAGTACAGTACCCCATGGCACGATGTGCGAACCTTTGTGTGCCTTGTAGCACGGGACAGAGCAACTGACATCCAATTCGAGTTGGGATTAGCGAGTGAGGGTTAGAATAAGGTGCTTACTATTTGGCCCTACATGAGGCGCATGTATATTTGGATGCTAGTTGTTGGCAGACGACGCACGGATGAGGTGGCATCGGATCGACACCGAGGAAGTGGCAGTGCTACTACCCCGCTCCGATTCAGACGTTACCTTACAGCAAGACTACGAGTCGCCTTTCCCGTTTCATGTTGGTTGTATGTGCACCAGACCCGACTATCACATATCCTCTACCCTTTGTCCATAACACCGTCAGGGTCCAAGATACAAATGATATCACTTTTAGAACCTTCCGCCCCATCATTCGGGACGAGCATTCGAAACAAAAAGTATTCTTGACATACTGTTCCCAAGTTGGGGAGGAGTATACAGAAAACGGAGGAGACCTTCAATGAGTACTCCAACTTCATCAACTCTACACAGTCTTGAGCTAGTTGATGCTGCACGGGCATCCAATGTACGGACCACCAGTGCAAGATCCAGTGAATGTACCGAACATCGGCCACCGAGGGTTGCAATCTGTCGTTTCAAGCGAATACGCGTGTTAGCAGCACGTTTACTGTGCGCGAGAAAGACGCTCACCATTCTGGTAACAGTTTATGTAGTTGGTATTGTCGAGCTTAATGCATCTGTCATGAGATGTGAGACCACCATCCTATGGGGAAAGCGATGGTTAGCTACGTTTCCGTGGGTAATATGGCAACATACATCCCGACTGTTCACGACAGGTGTTGCGGATACCATCGCTGTAGCGGCAGCGAGGACGATGATGGTCTTGACAAAGTACATGGTAGTGGATTGCAGCGGTTTTCCGAACGAGCTGAGATAATGCTAAGAGTCGTTGAGCAAACTTGATCGCCAGTGAGGGTCATACGTTTTTGTGGTCCCCCGAAGTTATCTGACACGTTTTCTTCGCCACACTACATCATCCCGTAAGTCGGCTTGAACATCCTCCAGATCGGGACAAAGAACCAACCGAAAATGATACATCAAGTTCGTAAGCTCAGTTTTCGCGACGGGTAGAGACATGCCTCAATTGTACTTTTGAGGCGTACTTCATGGACTTATACCTAAGGACATGTCCAGTTCACGTCCGAACACGAAGACACTCCCAGAACGCGGTGCAAAGAGAGCCACGCACCAACTGAAGACGAAAAATGGCACAATCGACCTGAAACTACTTGACGGTAATCAGGTCCCTTGGGGTCGACCAGCTTGAACTACATGTCGATGGACGTAATGTTGAAACCAATTAATCCATAGGAGACAAAATGAAAGCGTCACGAGCGCCCCGCTTAATCAAAGCGAGAAGAAGAGTTGATGGCGTGACCTGTTATCATTCCGACACTATTCGGTTTCCGTTGACCAAGTTGAAGTCATGGGTCCATGCGTGGGGCTCGAACAGCGTCAGATGGCTACGCACGAAACCAGTGACTTGGACAGCGTCGACGGCGTGCTTTGGAATCGCGAGTACAGAGAGGGACAGGCAACCAAGATGAAGGATGCTTCTGCCAGGCGATAACCTGAGGGGGAAATGATCGTGGTAGTTGATAAATGAGATCAAATATCCCCGCAAGGTGCCAATTGTACATGGTACAAGAATCTAGGATGCACTGATCACTGTACAATAGGATACGTTCGATCCTAATCCTTACTTCGGTAGTCATTGATGAACCTTGTCTAACAATGCCTCCAACATCGGGTTACCTCCCAACCTCGTTACCTCTTGACGAATCTGGTTTTCCAGTGACCTCATTACAGCAAGCGTGTAGTCAAAGGAACGTGTTGTGTCCTTTAGGTACGCAATCGCCCTTAGTTTAAGGGTTGGTGTCTTGGGACGTGCCCTCAAGATATCTGAACGGCATCGAATACTAGGTGGCGACGAAAAGACAATGCTCACCCATTATTTCTGTGTTGTCTGGATTTTCTCGGATCCCGTGGATGATAGGAAATGAGAACTTCCCTTCCGATATATCATCGGCAAGCCCTTTCGTATCAGTGTACTGGGTAAGTGAAACATGAGTATCTTAAATTTAGCTCATGCGCATCTCTGAGACTCTAACCTCTTGACTTTGCAGATTCATGTAGTCATCGCGTATTTGGCAATATACCCCTATGAGGTCAACTAAGGGTACGTAGTTCCTGGCATACCGCTGTCAGTGTAAGCTTGCATGGTATCCACCGACACGCACACGTTGGTGTTCGTTGTTGCGCACGTCATCATGATCCTAACAGATGCACGCAAGACGCCGCTAGCCTCTAACATGCGGAAGTGAGCAGTGAAATCCGATATTAGATTAACGCACTGACTTCCCAATGCCATGTCGACGTACTCCTCTTCCGTCGGACATTTGTAGGCATCCCGCCAGTATATATCTAGCCCCTGGCCTCGGTGTAGGCGTATGAGTTCCTCTGGAGATAACACTGTAAACAGCGTATCAAGATGGATATTTGTGCGTACCATTCCAGACAGCATCCAAGTCCTCGACACGAAGAAGACGATCGATAGGTTCCGTGCCTGCGGCACCCTGATGAGTAGGCGACCGGAGGGATCTCCTCAGTTCTTGATAAGCAAGGTAGCATACATAGTTGGCGGAGTTGATGGTCTGGGGGATGCCATGAACTTTATGCGTGACTACAGGGTTGGTTGCACGTGAGTTGATATCAATGAAGAATGGTCAAAGAACTTGAAGCGCCCCCGACTGACCTGGCTTGCCCCTTCGAAGATCAGAATCGTCTTCAATGTCATCAAGCCTGTGAAAACATTGTACCGGGTATACTTCAAGACGGATGACAGAGTACTTGCATGAGACTGGAATTGTGTACCATGTCAACGACGCGATCGATCGCTTCCAATTTCTCCTTTGGTACATTAAGCCAATAGTCGAATCCAGCGATTAACCTTCCGCGAATGTTCTTGCCGGGGTTTGATGCAATATAATTGAAGGGTTCTAGCAATACCTAAACGATCATGAGAAAAGGCACGGAGCGGATACTAATGTCTCAGCATCACCTGTTCGCGCTCGGCTGCCCACAAACTAGATGAACCCTCGACCGTCGACAGGAAATTGTTGTAACTCGAAAGAGGCATTTATGGGTTGAAGAACAAAACCGCTGGAAACGTGGAGTCAACGCAGCGCTGATAAAGCGCACTCTCACCAGGCTTTGACCTGGGCATACTACTGTGGCACCAATTTTACGACAGACCTGCGCTGTCAGCCTGAGTAAACCAAAGAACCAAAGAAGTTCAAGTTGACGCACCTTGCTCACCGTTCTGGGCGATTTTGAGTGTGCACGCGTAAATTCACAAATGTATCGACAAAGAAACACAATTTTGCCAACTAATCTTACATGGCGAGGGAGAAAACACAAAAATATATAATGATCGAGGACCAGAGGAGCTTGATCCGATGAAGTTTGTAAAGAAAATAGCTGGGTCGAGACACCGGATTACAGACCTACATGTCGAGTCTTGAGGCCCATCCAACTTTCTGATATAGAGGGGAGGACTATGCAACTATGGCTTTACCAGAAAGACAGAGTTTGGCATCCAACATATCAAAGGACTCTTCCGAGTCAATGAAAAGACGATAACATCCATCATCATCCGCTTGGTCCTTCCACTCCAAGATTATATCAGCAGCACCACTCATCTTTAGAACCCGAGCAACAGCTAACTGAAGGTTGCACAGTCTTGGGATGGGGCCATAGTTGAGTTGCTTGCCATCGACTCCTAGTCCAAATTCAATTTCTTCGCCCTCCTTCAAAGTGATGTACATTGGTGGGCGGCCCTTAGGATCAGGAACCAGTCGAAAGAAGTATTTAACCTAATCAATGGATTAGTGATGACGATGAGGTATCAATGAAATCGCACCTTTCCACCCTCTTCCTTTGCCTCGATTCCCCAAGCCAAGCTATCATATACGATATGAGCGTAGTATTGCATATTCATGGCATTGCCGATGCTATTCAGATGGTTCGTAACGTCATTGAGAGCGGCATCACCAGCAAACATAGCTATACTCTTCAGAGTGTTTGGCTAAATAGAAGTCATGAGGAAACAGGCAGTGATTGCAACAGTTCACTGCAAACCTTTCCGTGTACAGAGTTTGGAATGATGTGAGCAAGAGTAGGAGGGATTCCAGGGTTCGAGGACCCTGGAACCTCGAATGGCGCGCGGGTCAACAGGCAGGAATCCCCATCACGTCTACGTGACTGCTCGGTACGATGATGAGGATGGTATGACTCCGAGATGAATATATACGCACCAATGCCTTTAAGGCTGCTTGCTTTCGTGTTCCAAAACGCCCTTCTTGGTTGACTTGCTTAAGGAGCTTGTCTGTTGATTGACTGACGACTTCACTGACGGAATACGGAGTACTTGACCCGGAGCTTGGCCCTCCTGGATTCAGAACTGCCTTATTGATGATCGTCAGACGTCTAAGAGGCTAGTAAGAGCGATTGGGCAGTTTCACTCACATGCGATACCAAGATTAGTAAAGAACTCTGCTGCCATGGCTAACACAGGCTTGAAGTCGACGTCTTGGGGATCTAATCCCTGACACAACACTTCGGAAGATTTCTGCGCTGACACGAAACCCTCCTCCCTCAGACTTTCGACTGACAAACGAAAGTGAGCATGTACGATTGAACGATTAAAGTTCTGACTGACTGTTTTCCTTCAATCTGACATCACAAGCCCCGAGCTGTTCCCAGAATTGATCCAACACTCGGGTCCCCCCACTGAATTTTTGTGACTCCTCAATCAGGTGGTACAAAAACTTAGCAGTAGGGACACTATATTTACTACGTCCTTGTTGTCCTGATTCTTGCATCTGTTTGGTGATAGGCCAGTTCAGATTGCTCTGACTAAGGATTGCTAGAGCATGTTGTTCCATTATTACTGTTGACGGTGTCGCAGTCTAGTTGATCTCGAGCCGGGCGGACTAAAGTGCTAGCGACTGCCGGCTTTGCACCTGCTTGGTCTAAGCCGTCGCTGCACGTGACTTCCTATATAGAGGTTAGTCCGAGTCCGTGCAGGACGTATGGAGCACGAACATACGCTGATATGGACCCGAACTATGCGCCTAGTTATGACGCATGGTACGCATTCCGTTTGCATGCTTTGCAAATTGTAACCGGTTAATACTATCCCTCCAGATCTCGTGTTTTTCAGTGCAATCTGGTCTTTCGGCCCGTTCCGCTGGCGATGATACCTCGGGGCCACTTTGGTGTTTGTCACCCACACCGTCGTTGTAAGGCCGCCAAAAAGATTCTCACCCTCATACCACCATGTCTACCACATCTGAATCTACCTCGAACGTCTCTAATCTCGGAATGACGACTTCTCCAGCATTTGTCCATACCTTTGAATCATCGGAGTATAAGTATGCTGTTACCCATGTATTTCTTCCTGTCGAACTTCCTGAAATGAGCGACTATACCCTTGGGAATGACTTTTCACTAGCTCGTGCAGTGTGCGCCGCTGTACACGCTTATACCACTCACATCTACGGGACTTCTGAAGAGTCTCGGTGGCGTTGCATCACAAAGATGCTAGACAGCTTGCAAGCCTCTGTCCAGTCTGAGCGCATGGACAAACACCATGTCATCACTCAGTTGCGTGGGATGCAAACAGGAGGTATACCGACGGTTGCCCTGTATTATATATACATGCTTACAATCTATAGATATTCTCCCGTTTTTCATCCGCCCTCAAAATGCTGCGATTATCCTTATGAAGGGGGAGAACTCTACGACGTGCGAGTCATTCGAGGTATCTCCGAGACGCGATGCCGTAGAGAAAACACCGGGGTCTCTGATATGCTCATATCCATGGTCAGCTGTCGAGACGCCGAACGAGGTGTTCGAGGATAGAGACTTCCAACTCGAACTCGCCAATTTTCTTTCCCTCTCCAGTGCCGTCGACTCGGATTTTCTTCGCCCCCCCCTCGCTCACCCACAATTTGTTACTGCACTGCTCACTGGCATCTTGCGAGATGTTGGCCGAATTGCTGACGTTACTCGCGTCACCAAACGTATTCGTGACAACGTTAGCCACCGGCGTTTGGACTGTGCTGGAAGGCGGGGTGATTGGCGCCGGTCGTCTCTTTGGCTTCTCATCCGGGTCGCAATCCAGACGTCCGTTGATCGTTCTCCTCTTGGATGCGCATCCTACAAACGATTCATGTTATACTTCATATGCACCCTTGCGAGGGACGAAAACAATGCAACTCGTTCTAGTGATCTACTCCATCTGATGTCATCCAAAATCCTCCGACGCTTAAGGAAGATTGGCTCCCTTACCCCCGACTGGCTCTCTGAAAAGGCGCTGGAGACATATGCCTGTCTTCGAGAGATCCTTGATGCCAGGTGGAAGCAGTTGAGCGGCCGCGCATCTCCATTTCAGAATCCTTCCCAGGATGAACTCGCTAGAGATACAAGGCTCTCGCTCCTGGACAGTGGTGAATACATTCGCGGTGCCCTCGCGAATCCAAGTACCAGCCCACGCAGCACTGCCTTTCATCCCAGTCATCATCGCCGCGGCACCATCGGGGACTTTTTGTCTTCGAATGGGTCCTTTTTTGACGAGGCATATGCTGCCGACCCTGTCACTACTCTCTATGACGTCGAGAGATCAGTCGAGCACATCGACGAGTGGTTAGCCTCCGTCACGGATGTGAATGACGCATGTGCACAGCTCGAGATCTTGATGGATAAATATGTGGAAAGGGCTAGCAGAGGGAGATTTCAGGATGGTCCGGAAGATGCCTCTATCAAGTTTCTGACTATGATCGAGCTTTGTATCGCCGTGGACAAGTTAGTCGTGCAGGAGATCCCTATGCTTGCCGACTATTCCCCTGAAATTCCGACAGCTTTCTTGGAGAGACTGCTCTTGCGGAGGACAACAAGCCTTCATCGTCTTTTCTGTGCATACCAATACCTTACCGCACGCCAGTTGCGATCGCGTTCAGGATGGTCGGTGCTTTCGAATGAGTTCACAGAAAACAGTTTCCCTGTCCGATATTATGACCAATCCGTGCACCTTCAGCAACTCAAAGTTTGTATTGAAGAAGAAGCGAAGAAAATCGACCCTGCAGATGCTGGCCTGCAACCCGAGGTTGGGGACGTCGGTCTCGCACTCACGCATGACGGTCACCAACCTGAAGAGCAATCGCCCAGACGACAACTGGTCCCTGAGGGCGCGGGGGGCCGATCACCACTGCCTGTCCTGCTTTCACATGCCAAAGTTGTCGTATTTGAACTGCAATGTCTATCGTGCATTCGTATCTGGCGTTCTGCTGTCGCCCAGGTTTGGTATTACAATGGTATTAGTTTCAAGGAGGATGCAAAAAAACACAGACTTCTTGCGGACGTTCCCGAATTGCAGCCTTACCTTGTCGAGCGCCAAGAACCACTCCTCCACCTCCAGATTCGCTTTGCCTATTTCTATCAAGAAGGATTGCAATTCCGAAATAGCCCAACATTACGCTATGTTGTTCACCATTCCGAGTTAGGTCTCTCGGAACTGGACACACAGAGCATAGGTCACGATTTCAGCTACGACTCACCATTCCATCGGAAAGAATATGCGAATTCAAACGACGTCTTGGCTGCTCAAGCAGACTGTCCGGCGGATCACTCCCTCGATGAATTCATTGCGTCTGCACACTTACGGAGTGGTGGCTCGCTCCGGTGGCTCAACATCCTGCATGGGTTGCGTAGTAGAACTCTCAACCTCCGTCGTCGCAGTGTTCATTACCTTATCGCCCGTGCCGCCTTTCAAGTCGGCCCGCTCGACTTGAATACGGGCATATGGATCTGGCATCAAGAGCTTCAAGACTCCTCTTTTTGCAATGCTCTTCTAGACGAGCTTGACGGCTTGTTCGTGGATGGAGCTGGCTTGATTGACGCGATGTTTATGAGTACTATTTCTTTGTTGCTCACTCGCGTACTTGCATCGAGTCCCAGTGAAGACGTCTCGGAGCGAACCATCATACTCCTCCGGGGTGTGCGCCGAAAGACGTTCGGCTGGGTCCAGGAGTTATCATATGACCTGGAAAAAGCACCAACGAACCTAGAACGGAGGGATCTCTTGCTCCACATGGCCTCCACCTGTCGAAGCACGTTTGACAGCGATCCTGCTATCCACTGCAAGCTCTTTCATTCCGTGGAGGATGTCGACGCTCTACTTTCTTGTGCCTTCCTTATACAGGTACTTCGTCCTGCAGGTATGTCTAACTCCTGAATGTCGATTATTTTCACAACCTCATTTACTTCCAACTCTTCAGCGAGACAACTTCTCCGAGGCACAGACACATCAGGCTATTCAAAACTACTCCTCGAACGAGATAGTCGTCTCTCTTCCGTCCTCGAGGGCATCTTGAGGGATGTCATCATCAATGATCCGTCTGACTATGGCATCGACCTCGCAGTTGCGAAGATTTTCGCTACCTATCGGCCGGGTGCACACAGATGGAAGCCTTTGCGCTATCCAAATGCCCGTTGGCTTATATGCGAAACCAAAGCCACCAGGGACCAGCGGTCGCAAACAGTGTACGTTAACCTGCTCGACGGGTCTCTTCAACTGGATGGTCAGCCATTGGGTGGTGTGCCGTGTGAGATTAGGAACGATCCACAGCTTCAATGGATCTTTCGTGACGTGCGTGTATGCTTCGATTTCTGATCCAAACAAGCGTTCCTGACTATTGTGCGTAGCAAGCCTTGTTTGTCACGCCATCCGATCTTCCAGGAATGGATTTCACAACCCTTGCCACGACGTCCGAATACAAGGTAAGTGTGCCAACCTTGGTAACATCATCCTGAATCATGATGGTTCAAATCTGCACAGGTGCACTTTTCACGGCGAGGTGGCAATCTGGTGGTTCGAGCACAATGCAACCAAACGAACGAGGTCCTCGAACTGATTCCCTCAAGAAAACTGCAGAAGGATCTTCCTCCTGCACTTGTCAATGGTCATGTTCACTGGTTGAATCTGTCGGAAAAGATCATCGAGATACGCCCTCTTGAACAGCCTTGGAAACGATCTTCAGAGAACTGGAGGATTGATTGTGCATCTCGACAATACAATATGATCAAAGGTCGGAACACCCTTGTGGATATTCGAAGCCCAACCTGGGCCATGGTTTCCAAGTGTTTTGACTGTCTCGACGTCGAGAGAAATCAAAAGACCCTTGTGAACATCCATTCCAGGCGACTTGGCGTTGAGAGAAACGGCAAGAGCCAGACCTGTAACATCCTACTCACCGCATCCCCCGCCGAACCTGTTCAACCAGCATCGATGCTACAGCTGTCCGTCACCCTGCCTCGCTATGGCTTATCCTTTTTTGTCAATGAAAGGGGAGAACTCGAATCCCGTGACTTCAAGGACATGGTTTACGATGAAAATCAATGTGTCGATGCATTGTTCGGCCTAGAGAACCTTCTTGTCCTTCGGCCGAAAACCTACCTTGCAGGGTCCTTTATCTCGGAAACATTGATCCCCAGACGTATTCTTGTACCAAATGGTTTCCCCCAAGAACACGACGGTCACCAAGTTAGGGTCAACGCTTCCGTCGCACGTGATGAGCCATCATATCACATCTACGATTTGGATACCGAACTGGGTTGCTTGGTAGGGAACGGCAGCTTGATAAGCACGCGATTTCTTGCTTATTTGCATGCCGCGACAAACTATCATCGGTCAGATCCACTGACAGGCAAAACGGGTGCCCAGACAGCACTCTGTCTCTTGCAGTCGGCGGGATGTCAATCAATTATGGAGCTCAAAGCTCTTCCTGACCACCGCCCGCACACTATGAACCCTGCGGTCGGTAGCTTCTGGAGTTCAACCAAGTATCCTCAAATCAATGCTGCGCACCGCGAAATCCAGAACAGATATTACTGGGGAACATACTATAATCATGGCGCCAAAGTCAATTCGCCACAGAAGCGCGCTGAGCGACGAGCTGCGCATCTATTTCCGTCGACCGTCACTGTGAGAACCTCGATGGGAGACTGCAGGGACATGGAGTACCTGATCCCAGGGCTGGACTTGGAGCTTGAGGATAGTGTTTCTACTGCAGTGTTTGCTGCTCACTGTTGGTTCATCAATGCGCCAACTATGAACACTATATCAAACTGGGCGGACCTATGGAATGGTCTCAACATACGTGTGGATACTGTTTTGCCTGGCTCGGGGATACAATCAAATCCTGATCTCGTGCAAATTCTGATTTCCAGGACACGCGACATCCTGGAGAAGGAAGAGAAGCATCATCGATTTCCGCTGCTGTTCTTATTTCCCATGGTGGCGTACTGTTTACCACCTCATCACTGGCAGGCTGCCTTTCTCTCGATGCTTACAGCATTCGCTGGGCAGATGAAGTCCCATTTAGACGATCCACAGACCCATTCTGACTGCAACATTGTGGACGGATACCGTCCCACCGAGGGGGTCTTACGGGACCATATTCATAGGTCATGCATCAATCAACGGGGCTTGCATTTATACTCGGGAATGGCTGCCATACAACGCTTGCTCCAGGAATGGCCATGTGAAATCCCTCCGACAATCTCGCTGGACCCTCGTTATTACGACATGGCAGGTTTAACGGCCAGCCTGAAACAACTGTTCTCCAGCTGTCACCGCAATTTTGATCTCAAACAACGTCTCATGCACGTCCTCGCGGTACCCGAACTACCCACTTTTCCACACAGGGTCTCGCCTCCACAGTATATATCCAATGCGAACGTGTCATTGCAGATCACGCTCGATCAGTTACTGTCCAACCGCACAGCACCAGAACTACCACAGCGTAGTGCTTTTCCGCGAGACGGCAGCAGCACATTTGAGGCGTCGAATTATATTCCCGCATTGGATCGGTTGTTCTGCTCTCTTCAGACCAACACCGCATTTCAACAGGAATACCTCGCCCTCCTCGAGACGAGCGCGAGCGTACACAAGAAAGACCGAACGACCTACAATGCGTCGGAGAAGGATCGTACCGACAGACTTCAGAAACATTATGCGCAGTGCAGAGTCAACTACATGGATGCACTAGGCAATCTCAAGAGGAATTTGTGTCCAATGACTGATCACGAGCACACGCTCGAACAACTCGGCCGTTGGCCACTGATTACAGCAGATGTGCTTCTGCGATGTCTCGCATCCACGTCGCCTGTCAACCTTCCAGGACGGTGGAAGAGATGCCTGATATCGTTTGCTCTACTTCTTTTGGAGTTTCAACGTGCCCGGAGATTACTCCGATTTGCTCTGGACGGCCTTGAAGAGGAGCTTTTCAAGGAATTAGATAATGAGGGATGCGACGGGTGGAATGCCGAGGAATACCCAGATTGGCTGTTAATTCAGGTGCGTTTCTGGTCTCTTAGTACCTGTCTCTGCTAACATGGCTCCTGCTTGTGTTAGATTCAAGGAAACTTTCTCATTCATCGTACCCAGGCAGAGACTGCGATAGAAATGATATCCCCGCGATCCGGGGAAAACGCTATGATGCAGGTCAACATGGGTGAAGGGAAATCATCCGTGATCATCCCTATCGTTGCTGCTGCTCTTGCTGATGGCAACCAACTTGTCCGCGTCATTGTCCCAAAATCATTGACAGTCCAAATGTTCGAAACATTGGTTGTTCGCCTTGGTGGACTGACGAATAGGCCCATATACCACCTGCCCTTCTCTCGTACCCCTGAATACCACTTCGGCAAGGTGATCAGCCCCAAAATTGATGATCTACACAACCTCATGTCTCAGTGCATGATCGAGCGTGGAATTCTCCTCGTCCAGCCCGAGCACACTCTGTCGCTCAAGCTGATGAGCGTCGAGGAGCAGATATGTGAAGGCCAACCTGCGACGGACCCATTAACGAAGCAGCAAATGTCCATCTATAGTCACATCAAGACAGCGTTGTCGCTTAGATTGGTGCGTGGATAGTTGTATATCAGTGATCGTTGATACAGCTCACAATTTGAAACCAGATACCAGAAGACAGCCTTGTTGGTAGCATATTTCGATGGTGGGGCCAGTCACCCAACCACTCGGTAACAGAGGATGTCGTTCGGGTTGACCATCATGACGAGCACAGTGAGAATACTCTTTGTGCACCAGACAATCCGTCCAAATGGTTGAGCCTCCAGAAATGGCTTCATTCTCGTGCTCGAGATATCCTGGACGAGAGCGACGAAATTCTTCATTCCAGATTCCAATTGATTTACACGATCGGCCTCGAGCAACATATGGACGGATACCCTGACAGATGGACGATCACTCAGCAGATCCTCCGACTTGTGAAGGAGGCCGCTCACACCATCTCAAGGAATCATCCCAGCTGGGTAGAGTATGGATGCGGCCCACCTGCATCATTTCCGCGCGTTCGCATAGTGCGAGGCTCCGATGTTGGTCAACGCTTGATATCAATGATCGTGGAAGACGTGATCGGCGGGCGGCTTCCCAATTTCAAGTTTCAACAGCTCACTCGAGAATTACGTGGTGCAATTCGCAGTTTCATATCTGACAAGGGTGTCCTTGAAGTTCCTGACACAGTGAAAAGAGTGGAAGAGTACGCTAAGCGTTTTGATCGGGGCCATCTTTGGAGTGGACTACTCCTCCTCCGTGGTCTCCTAGCTTCGAATATCCTCTTGTTTGCTCTTGTGGAGCGGAGATGGCGCGTTGACTATGGCCTTGCCTTGCAACCGCCTCCACGGAAACCTGGATATGCCGAACATTCTTTGCCTTCCACGATGCTTGCTGTTCCATATCGAGCCAAAGACGTGCCAGCCCCCAACACCCAGTTCGGGCATCCAGATATCACCATCATTCTCACATGCCTATCATACTATTATACCGGCCTCACCGAGGAGCAATTGAGGATTTCGTTTGAAATTCTGCTAGACCAAGATGATCCATCAACGGAATATGCACTTTGGGTCAAAGAGCATGATGAGGAATCAGTGCCAGAATCGCTTCGGAAACTCCGCGACATCAACCTCAAGTCATCGGATCAATGGGACAAGGTCGTATTCCCGCTTTTTTCTCGAAATCAAGCAACTATAGATTTTTACCTCGCGCGGGTGGTGTTCCCGAAGGAAGCCAAAGAATTTCCCTGGAAACTGTACGGATCTAGTTGGGATCTAGTAGAGAAACGGGAGAAGCTTATAACTGGTGAGTAGACGGTTCATCTCATGTTGTTCAATTCAGCCGCTCACCAGAGCATCAGGATTCTCTGGAACAAACGACGGGCGGTGGCTGTTACCCATGTCCGTCACTCAGCACGACCTGGACCATCAGCGGGGAACCAACGCCAGCGTTCTCTCATATCTTCTTCAGCCTGAAAACGACTTTTACATGGTCACTCAGGAGAACGGCGAGCAACAGACTACGCTCAAATTCCTCCGATCGGTAACCGCGCAACGACCTGAGATTCGTGTTTTACTAGATGTCGGGGCACAGATACTTGATTTTTCCAACGATCAAGTGGCTGCAGCATGGCTCGGCATCGATCGCGCTGCTGCTGGAGCCATCTATTTCAGCGAGAATGACGAATTAACGGTACTGCCACGAAATGGCACCACCCAACCACTTTCATCGTCACCACTTTCTCAGCAGTTAGACCGTTGTGTCGTCTATCTAGATCATGCCCACACAAGAGGCACTGACCTCAAATTCCCTATTGGGTCTCGAGCAGCCATCACATTGGGTCCCAAGGTGACAAAAGATGCCATGATACAAGGTTTGTTTCGGTGTTGCCATCCAATCGGTAAATCTCACAGATTGCGGTTTCCAGGCTGCATGCGGATGCGCAAGTTGGGCCATGGTCACTCGGTCATGTTTTTTGCACCGCTTGGGGTTGACCAGAGCATCCGTGCTGTGGCCGGAAAAACTGATCCGACCACCACCGTCACCACCGTCGACATCCTATGCTGGGCAATTCATGAGACTTGGACCGACATTGAGCAGTGGGCACCCTACTGGGCCCAACAAGGCATCAGTCATAAAATGAGATATGACGCCTGGTCCAGGTTCTGCAACAATGAGCTCACACGGGAGCGACTGTCGGAAGCATGGCTCCAGCCAGAGGGGAAGTCGTTGGCCGACCTATATGCACCCCATGAAACTAAACACGTTCCGAGCGATTTGTCGGCAGTCCCAGGGATGCAGCAGTGGTGCAAAGATCTCGGGGTTCTATCATTTCCCAGTGCACAGTTGGAAGAAGAGCAAGAAAGGGAGGTCAACCGCGAGCGGGAGCGCGAACGAGAGATGGAGCTACCTCCCCGGGCAGAACCTGCGGAACATTTTCTTCATCCAGACGTTGTGTCCTTCGTTAAGACTGGTGTCATCCCCCCACTATACTCTGACGGCGCCTTTCTTCCTGTCTTTGCAACGCTCGAAAAGAGTTCTGCAGCTACTCCCGAAGCACACGTCTGGAGCTCGTTTATCTTGGCGACGGCTGATTTCCGCAAGACAATCAAGCCTGAGTCCACTAAAGGGACCATGGATCAGTATCTCCGACCCGTCCAGTGGATCCTCTCCTGCAAAACGGATCGCGGTCAAGTACTCGTTCTGCTGAGCCCGTTCGAAGCCGAGCACCTATTGGTAGACGTGAGGATGAGCGAGTATGTTCACCTTCATGTATATGCGCCCCGTGCATCCAAACGCATGAAACCATGTGACGATCTTCGACTTTATTCCATCCCTCCCTTGCCCTCCGACTGGACTCCGCCATGGGACTTGATCGACCAGCTGAATGTGTTCGCTGGCCAGGTGTATCTCAGAGACTACGAATCGTACCTCAGGCTATGCAGCTTCCTAGGGGTACCTACGAGAGAGCCGCCGAACGATACAACAGTCGGGCGAAATCTGTTCAACATACCTGGTAGTTTTGAAGAGACGGAAATCATGTTCTCGGGTTCTCCGCTACCATCCGTGATGGCACTACTTTCCATCCGGAACAGAGGGCGACCATTTACACAGACGCACATGGGCAAGATTCTTCAGGGGCAGTTGTTAACAAAGAGTGACTTTTGAGGGGTTACTGTCTATTGCGTCTGGTCACAACCCTCCTGCACCATGGCTTCGTAGAATTATCATGTTGACCACTGTTTAGACTACAAGCATACCATGTGGCATGCATGAATTTTCAAGTTGCCAGTGTGATGCAGTCAGAACAACATCTCTGAGATCCCAGTGAAAAGATGAAGTCTAAGTTCCTTCGCTGCTAGGGCAGAATGTTCGTCTAGGCTGTTGCGACACTGACTCGGATGGAAGTGCAAATACGGAAAGACAGCGCATTTGTCCATGGACTGTATAATGATATCTCGATTCTCCATGTGTACTACTAAGTTATCCTCTTCAGGCCGATCGAAGTCTGATCACGCTGAGTAGCGTGAGATTTTCACAGATTTCTGAGTTCAACGAAGTTTACTAGCCCGACGACGAACTTGCTGACGCCATGAGGCCGTGTGCACAGAGATGATGGTTTGGACTTGTCAGCCCGCTGGCTGACGAAGCGGGCTAACACCTAGTCCAAACCTCAATTTCTGGCATATATAAGGCCAGCCGTCGTAACATCGTCTTCAGTTCCTTCTCTTGTTCCTTCCCGCATCTGTTCTCTTCCCTGCACTCTCCTCGTTTACTCCTTGCTTCCCAATGGCTACCTCTCCCCAGGGATGATCCTGTAGTGTCGAGCGCTTCCCTGTTCGTGTATGCTATCCGCCACCGTGTTCGTTTCCTCCAGAGGTCTCCACGAGCAGCGATGAGGTCCAGGTCCAGGTTGCTTCCCGCCCAGCAGGCACTAAGCCACGACCTTGTCCGACATGGACCATGCGCGGCACTCCTTCCCCTCTCAGTTCAGCCGCTGCTTCCGGCTCCAACGGTAGCTGGAACGACGTGGGCAGCCGACATTTGGCATGGTGCAACTGAAAGACATTCGTTCGGTTGGTCACTTCGCGTGTCGTCAAGGTCACTGGTATCGTGTCGGGTGTCGTCGACGTCTTCCTCAAGGATCCCATCCCCGCAGTTGAAGGCTCACAGACACCAGTGGTGGTCCAAGGCCAGGAAGCCGAGGCGCTCACGTGATAGATCGACGTGTTGCGCGAACTCGTACTAGTAGCATCGCAGGAGCATCGTATCGCCACTCTAGGGCAGTCGCACCGTGAGGAGACGGAGTGGTACAAGAAGACAATCCAGGAACTCACCACCAAGCTCGACGACAAGAAGAAGGGCCGTGACGACGCTTCCGAGAATCTTGGCCAGCCTTTCAAGAACCTCCAGCAGTTGATGGAATACCAGGCGTTCAGACAAAGCTTTCCACGGTCAAGAGGATAGCTTTGCCTGCGAATGCCTGACTTGCCAGCTAGGCTGTGAAGGAAGCCCGGAAGGCGCGGATTCCTGCATGGCGAGTCCGCTTTCCATGGTTCATGGTCGTTGACTAACTTGACACCTGAAAAGACAAACCAACCCCCTGCCTCCTTTCGTCGCAGGACGCTCAGCAGGCGTTATAGTTGTTCAAGACACGCCCGCCGCGTCAACTTCATCAGGTGGTTCAACAATTACAGATCCGAACTACAGTATGCATCACTATTACCCGGTCCAACTGTGCGTGCTATAGGGGAAACCCGAGAAGCAACGGTCGCAAATCTCGGGACTACCAAGGACCTTTTTACCGCTGCCCGCACAAGCGTTTCTCAGCCTGGTGCTGACAAGATACCCGCGCTACCCACGATACCCAAACCTACACCGCGATACCCATGGGACGCCTTATACCCTCCGCGAAGGGCAGCGGTAACGAGAACGAGCCACGCAACAGCTCAGCACGCATTATAGATCCGAGTCTGCCCGTGGCTTCAGGTGATTAGTCGGTTTCACGGCACGTCCAAATTATAGTACGTGTGTTGTCTCGATGACTACCCGATCTGACACTGCGAGGTGCTTTAGACGAAACCCGAGAAACGACGGTCAAGAATCTCAGGATTACCAAGGAGCCTCTTACCGCTGCCCGCACAAGCGTTACTCAGCCTAGCGCTGACCATATACCCGCGATACCCATGATACCCAAACTTACACCACGATACCCATGGGACGCCTTATACCCTCCGCGAAGGGCAGCGGTAACGAGAACAAGCTACGCAACAGCTCAACACACCGTGCCACGTTGCCTCGAAGACCACCCGGTCGGACACCGCGTGCTATACTTAACCCGAGAAACAGCCGTCGTAAATCTCGAGCTTACCAAGGATCTTCCTACCGCTGCCCGCACAAGCGTTACTCAGCCTGGCGCCGACCAGATACCCGCGATATCCATGATACCCAAACCTATACCCACGATACCCATGGGACGCATTATACCCTCCGCGAAGGGCAGCGGTAAAGAGAATACGTTGACAATGACACGAGATAATGGAGGTTGTGGAGGGAGATTGGAGGACCTCGGACAACTTTGTAAACTTGAACGAACTCCGCGGGAGGTCTACATCAGGTCTACATTGTGCGACGTCGGAAAATATATAACACGTACACTGAATTCAGTTTCTGCAGAAGAGGAGGCACAGGCATAGGTAAAATAAATATCGAGGAACCGGCCAAAAGTACCACCATTCTCCAATCCTGTTCGACCACCGTCACAGGACAATTTCCATTCCAAGCTGTTCCTTCAAACCTGACGCGTGTTATCTCCCAAAGGTTCGAGTTGAATCCCTTCCGATTCGTTCGCGTCCCCCTCCGCAGCCTGACCCTGCCCCGGGGCGACATCCGCGAATGCAATTGCAGACAAAGCCGCGTTTTGACTTGCGATGGGTTGCTGCACCCCGAATCCGGTGTCAACCCCAGCCCCCTGCCAGCCATGACGGTCACGGTCATACAGCTCCCGAACGCTGATGATGAACCGAGGCATGATGGAGCAGAACGTTGTGATATAAAACATGGTCAGGAATTGCAGCGAAGTGCTGCTTAGTATAGACCCATCCTGAGCTTCTAGTATGGACGTGATATTGAGAAGAGCGTTCCTGTCAGTTCTAGTGGTTAGTTTTTGTGCAGTACTCGAGAGTAAAATAGATAGGGGAACGGGATGACAACAAATGGAAAAGAGAGAGGGAGAAACCGAGACGTACAAAAGGAAATAAAGAATGCCATCTTTCACCAGTCGTTCAATGTACCGGTTAAGCTGCCATGCTTTTTTTGCCTTGTACATGTGAATCGACTGCTTCAATGTTTGAGTGACCGCGAGGACCAACAATATAGCACCGAGAATAAATCGTGGGATTACTTGATCCACCTTGAGCACGAAGGGTACATTCTTCCATCCGGCATTGCATGAAGAGAAACCCGCGAATTGAATGATTGTGACTGCACAGAAGGGCGGAAGGAGATGAAGGACAGCCTTGGTGAGAGAAGTGAGGTGCGAAGTTTATGCAGGACACACCTGAGAGATATGTACTGGTATTGTAGACCGCTGTTAAAACGATGGCAATGATAACCTGTGGGACGTAAACAAACAACAGGAGATAAAGAATCCATTTCGATCGATTCCACATTGCATACACCCGCACAATCATGACTGCTGTGATTAGGATTAGAATCAGTGGCGATGGAAACGGGCGGGACAGTAACTCACAATCAGCAGCACTAAGAAATATCACAAATGCCCACTGATTTACGAAAGTAACCGCATTGCCTTTGGAATATTAGTGTCTCGTACAACCCTCGTAGAGAGTGGTAAATTGATGCACTTACATCTGTAGAGCCGTTATCAAGATAGATTTCGTTCGTATGGTAAATTCCATACAACTATTTGTGGATGATCATCAATGACGGACAGGCAACGAGGTACAGAACAGAAAGACTGACTTCAATAGGTCCATGAATAAAGGTAGTACTAGCTATGAATGTATCTAGTCAGCTCGTATAACCTTGGCTTTAAGCCTGAACATACAGAGCGCACTAAAACTTAAACAAATATCAGCCATTATCTATGCGTCATAAAAACAATAGACCTACATAGCCCAAGAAAGCCCAACATAGCGGACCTACATGGATGCGGATTGAAAACACGCGTAATGGTGTGGACTCTGTACGCACCAGAACGAACATTATTGAGATCCAGGACCAGGGTTGGCGCTATGAACTGTCAGCCTGAGGGACCTAGTACTCGCGAATTGTTGCTTCATTACCCAAACATAGTGTATCTACTCTCGGTCAATAAATAAGATTCGGAGAGCGAACTATCATACCTCTCTTGAAACAGTGAGGACTGCAGTGGTAGAATTGCAATTAATTGTAGAATGAAACAAGTGGTGCGCACATAAGCATCACTCACGATAATCATATGCGACAGCAGTGACAACACCAACTACCCTTGATCTATCAGATTAATCACCGACCAAAATAAACGAGCGTACGGGCCGTAAAATTATTCATCTGTAGAAACTGTAACTCAGATGATAAGTCAGAGGACATGGCGGGCACAGGAGAAACTAAAATGTCAGTTTAACGACAAATGATGATTGAGAGTAGACTCAGGGAGGGGTGGGTGCCAGTGGTTCGGTCCTGGGTTTCGCCAACAGTTATACCTTTCACTCGGTGTATTACTGGCGTAAGTTCGTTACCTTTATTGTCAAAGAATGTTGGCCCACTCAACGCCGTCACAACACAGTTCTTGATGATCTCCGTCAAGATCACTCAGGCGGAATCATGGTTCTCCGTATCACCGCCGCAGCTCCCCTACTGGGATACGGTGGGCGTAGTGGTTCTCTCGGTCCACTTTCTTTCCATGGGCCCGCATCGAATATTTGTTGTGAGTTGAAATTCATCTTGAAATAGCTGGATCGGATGGGGCCAGTAAAGGACAGCCCACATTGATTCGTCGCAAGTGAACGAAGTTCCGCATCTTCCTCTGTATCGATGGCTGTTTGTGCAAGCACAGGTCCCCCTCTTTCGTACTATGTGCGACCTACATATTGTGTGGCATCGATACTTGCGCCCTCTATCCGTCGCCAACCCCAATTTTGTATCCAGAAGCCACTCGGGGCTCCGTCCCGGACACGACGATTGAGTTCATCTTGGACGAAGAGATCGTGTAAGCATGATGCGAGCTATGTCCACAAGACTGTATCGGTGAGAGTGCGTATCTCGCTCATCACGCCATCTCTGCGGTTGAAACGGATGGCAATGATGTCCACTGTGTCGGAAAGGGAGTATAAGATCCGAAGAGTGTGATCATGGTGGCCGGACTTCTTCGAGGATTCCGAGTCATTCCTCGGAACTCAAACTAGCGAAGAGAAAGATAAGCACTCACATGGAAAGGGAAGGATGAGTCAGAGGTGTCTTGCGACAGACATGCGGTGATACGGGGAGAGCCAGTCACCGGCGGGCGAGATGTTTCCAGAATCGGGTCTGGAGTGAAGCCTCAAAGATGGTGCTGTGGGCGGGCTTCGTGTAAGACTTGTGCCCGCACTACATCTTCCTGGAGTGAAGAGGCCGCATCGACAAGACGTCGGAGTCGAGGGTAGGGATGCCAGGGGTCCATTCCGGGAGATGCCGGAGCAGCACAACTTGAAGTGCGGTAGAACAAGTACGGTAAGTCTTTATCTTTTGCCACCCGCGCCGCCGTCCGGCATCCCCCCCCCCTCATATACACCGACCAGGGCACCGCTCATCAAATTCAGCCCAGAGGTACGCAATCCTCCAAAGGATACGACATTACTTTATTGTCAAAGAATGGCGGAAGCAATCGTGGTTCTATGTATCATTTGTCACGTCGGGGTAATGGTCTAACCAACAGTTTGGTGACGACGAGGTAGCCCCCTCCACCGGTTCCTTTACCCTTCCTTTCTCTCACCAAATTCATTTTCAGCGTCTTTCTGACCATAACCAGCCTCAATCCAACATGGCAAGCCGCTGTGCGCGGTGACCGTCATTTCGGTCGACTTCTGATGGCATGGCTCTCATTCCACGTTGTGGGAAAACCCAATGGTTCCGGTGATTCCGTATAATTGATTGCCTACAAATAAATCCAGTTCGTAAGCCGGTTATTGCTGCCGAAAGCGCGCCTGAGGCATAGCTTCGATACAGGTTTGGCTATTTCTCCTGGTCGTGCGGGCTCGTATCATCGCGGGTTTGTGCGTCTAGTAGGCAATCGTGGAGAGCGTTCTAGGGTCCTCCGAGATGCACCTTTGTCAGCTGACGTGTGCTTATCGATTTCTTTAGCTCTTGCCGTCGGTCGCACGTGCACCGTCGTGCGTCTTGGTACTCTCCCTCACCCCGCGCAACTCGGCGCTTCCTAGTTGCTGCTGCCCGTACCTCTCTGGCACCTGTCGATAGTCTCGATTTGCAGCTCGCAGTCTTGTGGTCTGACCAAGCCAACTTTTGGCAGCTTGTTTGACAGTACCTAAACCACCCCAACTGATTAGCCACATCCCGCCTGAAACATCTGAAAGTTTTACCCTGCCTCCAGTGACGGTCGGGAAACAGGCATTTGATGATGGTACTCACAAACGCATTCGAGTTCCGCCACTATCGTACCTCTCACGACCGTGTTCCCTGAGAACGTAATTCTTCCTCCTCTTTCCGTCTCTTCCATTCTGCAGCCATCGACCGAGGCGTAGTGCCCTTGAGCAACAATGACATCATCCTTGGCGTCCAGCAAACCTGCGGATGCATCTGACGAGAATGGTTTTCTTCCCTTTCTGTTCACCCCCTCAAAGGTTCCCCGGTCGTCTTTTAAATCGTTTGGATTTCTAGCCAGGGTGTTACTCAAGTCATCTTTAAACCGTTGCTCTAGCAGGATCCATCGACTCATCGGATGAACATGCATTGGTGCCTTTGCTCCTAGGGATAAATGATATGTGCCGCATCACACACATCGTCACTGAGCCTCTGTGACGACGCAACTGCCATCGCGTCCGTAAATATTCCGGCGTCGTGGGGTAACTGCGCTCGACGTGCACGTATCATTGAATGCGTTGGAGTCACCGGAACGGTACACGTCTATCTCGACGCATTGTCGGAAGATATTGATAGAGCGGGATGCACAATCTTACCTCCTGTCGGGGATACAGTAATATTTACCCCGCAAGATAATCGAATGAGACGTTCTCGTTTTCTATGGACAGTTTTACTTACGGCAGTGTCATGTATACCATGAGACAACTTCAATGTAATAGACATTAGAACCGAGATCGCAGTGACTTGTAATTGTACAAACAGTGGAATCGACCAACCGACAGAAAAAAAAACCGACCACCGAGGAACCTTTTTACACATCAAATGCCGCGCTCTCCCAACCCGCGTGCTGCTTCTCCTTGACCACCTTGTGCTGCACACTCTCCTTGAACGACTTGACCCGCTCCGCGCCCTCCTCACCCAACTCCCGGACCCGCTCCGCGACCATCCTGCCTTCCACAGCGACCGCAGTCACTTCGATACCGGGGATCCTCTCCGCCAACGGCTCAGAGGTATACCCGAGCGGACCATGTTTCTCGCCGGGGAGAATCTGGGGCTCAGCGCCCAAGGCAATAGTAGGTTCACCCTCCCGCCCCTCCTTGATGATACCCGTCCCAGTCGCCTTCCACCCGGTCAACATCCCCCCCTCGAGTTTCCTCAGGTGACCCATCTCGCTCCAAATCGCGGCCGCATACGACGCGCCAGGCCCCAGACCCGTATCTGCAAACACCTCGGAACGTTTTGCAGTGTCGTACGCAATGGCATCCGCAAAGTCAAAGACGCCCCTGATGTGCTCCTCGAGCGTCCGCTCGATGGCGTCTCGGAAGCGGTAGACGAGCACTGGCTTGAACACGGATGCAATGATGGGGTGGTTCGACTCCTTGATATCGAACTTGATGTCGTCGGCCAATTTGACCTCTGCACGCTCAATCTTGAAGAAGCGTTTGCATCGCTCACGTTCAGCGAGACCCTCTTCTGTGTTTGGGATTAGCCTAAACTTGAAGTCAACGTCAAGACCCTGAGTAGGAAGGCTGAACTGCATGATGCCAGTAAAGTCGTTTGGGCCAACGGTGGACAGTTTGTCCTTGTAAAAGAAAGACACGTCTTTGAGGGAGAGCTGGATGGCTTGGAGACGGATGTGGGTCAGGGTCCCGAATGCGGTCTTGGTCGAAGCACGACTCTCCCCAGGTGCGGTGATTTCGATGTCTGTGATATTACGCATGTATGCGTGACCCGGAAGAAGGTTGAGGGATGAAATGTCAAGGTTGTCGAGCACGAACTCGACCTCGCGGTCAACATATTCGGTCCTGTAACCTATCAGGCTGGGCGGGTCTTCTCGTTACCATACAACTTACCTCGGTATGGGGATGTTCTTCAAGACGGTGAGGATGCGCTGCGTGTATACGTTGAACAAATCTTGCCAGAACCAAGAGGCTTGCTCCAACGCATATTGCAAGCCAAGTCCACTGCTAGCAATGGTCTTCTCCATATCTCGAGAAAACCTAGCGTGAGCCACCCTGACGCGGCGCAAGTCGGCATCATTCTCGATCGCCTGCCGGAACTCGCGAAGTTCACGACGGAAGGTCTCAAGGTCTTCCTTCCACTTGGCGATATCCCGAGTGTTGTCTAGGAGCTCCTTCCAACGACGCTCAAGCTGATCGCGCTTTGCTTGTGCCTCCTGGCTGCGGGCGTAACCTGGAACTTCGAGACCTTTGTGGACGTGGGAAATGAAATCGTCGAACCACGTCTTGAGATCTTTGTCCTGTTTGATGTCAAGAGCGCAAGCCCGAAGTGTGGAAGACAAGTCCGCAAGAGATTTTCCGTCCGCGAGTCGCTCACACAATGTGCGGATGTTGATGAGGGCATGGTACACGTGCTTCTCTTCAGTGGGGTCATCGATGAATGTGTCGAGCGACGTGGATTCGTCAGCGGTAGCGGCCGTGTCAAGTGTCCGGTTTAACCACTTGGAGGCGATATTAAAGAGGGTAGACAAGGCGCGCTTGTATTCCTCGTCGCTCTGAGCACGATCACAAATCTGTCCGCCAAGGGTTGAGATCGGCAGAAACATAGGGGCTTTAATCTTACCTGGTAGAAAGCTTTGGTTAACCTTGCGCGTGTGCTGGAAGCCCTCTCTTCCGCGGTGACCTTGACGGACTGACCGACTCCAATGGCCCCCGAGCCGGCCGCTTTGACAGTGTCCATGGTCTTCTCGAACTTGACCTTGGGGTCTGCGCCCTCACGTTCCTCTTCCTCCTCGGGTGTCTTGTGTTTCCGCCCAAGAGGATCTCTCTCACCTCGCTGAACCTCGGACTCGGACTCTCTGAGGCTCTCTTTGGTGTGAGCAGCCTGGACCTCGAGTGCCTCTGCGAAATCAGCCAAGGCGAGGCGCATAAAGGAAGTAAAGTCGCTGAGGAGGTGACTACCTTCACCGCCGATATTTGCCCAGAGAATCTTGAGAAGATTTTTCAAGGCGGCACGGAGGGCGTCCATATCGGCAGACGCCTCCTTGACATTGACGGCTTGGAAGTGAGTGGCAGAAAAGTCGCCCTCGGACAGGTGCCAGAGGGTGTCTTGCACCAAGTTGTCATCTGCGAGGGACGGTCAGCGAGGCAAGGAGGAACGGGAATAGGAGACGCACAGTTTTTGTTGGTGCCCAACTGCTTGTATGCGATGAGGACATCAGCGAGGCCTGTGGCGAGGGCGCCACCGGGTTGGGTGAGCTTTTCGAGCTCGGGTGAGTCAGACGGAATGATGTGGACGAGAAGCCAGTCGATGATAGCATTGAGCTGGTCCTGGGTGGGCAGCTTGCCAGCGTCGAGAGCTGCGATCACAGAAGATGTCTTGTCCATGGTGGATGCAAAGGAAAACGCTGTAGGGGTCAGTTTGAGTAGAGCGCAGCGTCGACGTCACTCTGGATAGGAGAACCTTGCATGTTTGAAAAGGGGCATGACGCGTGTCACGTGCCAAACAAAGAGTTGATTAACGCCGACTACCTCGAGGCGCATACATGTATGGGGTCCGAGTCTAAAGAATACAGTAACGAATAATAATAGTAGCTCTTTAGAAAGAATGAGCAGGGCGTCGTCGTCAGAAAGGAATGACCGTACTAATTGCTCTCCTCGTCAGAGGCTTCTGCGTCACTCGACTTGGGTGGTGGCTTTTTCGTCACCTTGGCTGGCTTGTCCGCGCTGGCTTTGGGTTTTCTAGACTTTGGTTCTTTGCCGCGATTGGGGTTTTCTGGTGCATCCCTCCACAACGCACCGATCTGGTGCGAGCGTGAGACAGATGACAAGGTAGGGTATATGCGCACATACCTCGCCCATGGCTTCCTTGTGGGCTACGCCTGGGTTGTTCTCTTTCCACTCTTTCATCTTGGCTTGCACAAAGAGATTGTATGCAGAGGGGGCACGCTTTGGCTTGTCCTCCTTGTCTACACGTCTGTCCAGCCTCGTGTATGTTGGAGGCAGCGCATACACTGACCTTGTTTGGAGGTCTTGGTATTGGCACGTTTGGTGGCTGTCTTTGTGGACGTGACTAGCAACGAGTGAGCCATCTCCGAGAGCTGCAAGACGAGAACAGACCTGTCGTGGATTTGGCCATGGTGGTTAGAGTGAAGAGTCGCGTCGGCTGGGTTTATTATGGGTCGTGTTTTGATCACGTGCCGTGGTCAGTGCGCGATGAAATTGGGAAATGCCGAGTGGATTAGCCGAGCGCTATTTCAACCGACGTCGATGCCACGGTCCTCATTCTTCCCATCTAAATTTAACATCACTATATAATGTCCCCTTCCGCTCTTTCTGCACTTTTGGCCATCGCCGCCGCTTCCGTCGTCCTTGCTCAGCTCGATCCCGCTGCCCCCACCCCTCTCTACAGCAAACATTATGCCTATCCATCCGGAATCGTAAGTCCATCTTATTTGCCATTCTCACCTGTACTCAACCTCTGATTAGCCATATCAAGTCGACTACAACACCGCCGCCATCCGCGGTCCCCAAGTCGGGTACAACATCTGCAACTCTACGACCCAAAACCAGAATTCCATGTGTCAAACGTCCTTTGCAAACCACATAGATGGTACATTCGACATAGTGACCGTCGCCCACTGGACTGACTTGCTTCAGATTTCTGTCTATGGGCTCCTCCCAAGCCCAACTCGACCATCGGTGACACGGAAGGCCAGGAAGTTGCCTGGTGCAGCAAACCCGGCCATGGGACTCGTCTCATTCCTGCCGGGGCTCTCACTGGTGTCCAAGTCATCAGGACACCCGACTACATCCAGTTTGCTGGTTTCATTGACCAGACCCAGATCAACATGGCTGCCGATGACTATGGAGGAGAACTCGACCCCCATGGCGCTGACCTGGTTTGTCCATGTATCTTCCACTTGAAATTTTATCTCATGTGCCATCAAGCGTGGTAACCCTCTTGGCGCTCTCATGTACTCGAACGCGTTTCCAGCTAGTAACAACAACAACGACACTTATGAGCAAGTTAGCGACTGGACAAAGTGGGTTTTCTTTTTGTCACCAGTTGAAGCATGTCCTAACCCACGTCAGCTTCATGGGCGGTCATGCTTTCTGTTTGAAGATCTGTGACCCTCAGGGCAAGACTCCAGGTGCATATTGCCAGAACATTTACGATCGTCTTGGGTGTGCATACAATGCTCCGAACAATGCCAAGAACGGTACCTTTGAAGTGTGTGACGGTGAAGATATGACCCCCCCTGGTCTCTACACCGGCTCGAATGGTGAAACCATGACCTACTTCCAGCCTCCCGAGTCTTTGGGCCCCATCACCACCGTTCCGTACACTCCTCGCGTGCCTGCCTCTTCCAACTGTGTCACCTACCATTCCACCGATCTCTACCCATCCCTGCCTGCTCCTACCGGCGGTGCAGCGACCACTGGCAAACCTAGTGGCTCGGCCAGTGCTACACGCTCCGGTGGTGCTGCTGCGCCGACCTCCAACGGTGCATCGGCTGTCGGCATTTCGTCTGTTGCCACCATCGCAGGTGTTGTGTTTGCGATGGTCTTCTTGTCCTAATTTCGCTTGCAAGTACTCGCACATTTTTTACATGGACAGTAACCATTACGACTGCGTTTCGATCCTTCACTCCAAGCACATTTGTGGACATTTTTAGATACATATCACACAGGATACTTTGCATCATCATTTGGAACCAGCAATCAATAGCAATATTAGTGTGGTCTTGACTCATCAGTTGTGACTCCAAGGTTTTAGTGGCTGGTTTCCGTAATTATGCCGTGCGCGCCCTAATAAGCGTATTGCCAGAGACTCTAGGGGCTGCGCCGTGGTGCTGTGCCGTCCTCCGGTTCCATCTCTTTCTTCACTTCCTCCATGATCCCTCCCGTACCCAAGAGGGCCCAGAAGATCGGCCGTGCGCTCAAGACCGCTGCTCGTTTCCCAGCGCGCGTCTCAGGTGGTCGCGGAAGCGGAAGGAGCTCCCTCTCACCTTCCCCGGGCGAACACCCTGTCGTCCTCCTCCGTCTACAGGTCATCAGCTGCAAAGATCTCTGTCCCCGAAGCAAACATAATTCCTGCGATCCGTAAGCCACGCTCGTCCCTCCATACATCAGGGTCTCATCCCACGCTCCCATAGCTTCGTCGTCGTCTCTTTGTTGAATACGAGGCACCATACCCCCGTCATCAAGCGCAATGCAAACCCAGAGTTTACTTTGAAAGATACTACCTTTGATTTTCCCATTTATCTCTCTCTCGCCGATCGGCTTGGTACGATCGAGATTGTCGTCTGGGACAGGGACAACATGCTCAGGAAGGAGTACCTCGGCGAGGTCGCGCTGCCGTTGGAAGATTGGTTCCGGGAGGGAAATGCCTTTGGTTTCAACGACGATCAGAACAAGGTGCTCTCGATCCTACAGCCAGCATCGCCTTCGCTCACGTCTTTGCTTCATCGTAGCCCTCATTCTTACCGCTCGTATCCACCCGAGCGACCACGCACGCCTCCGGGTCGGTGCAAATCAAACTCGGGTTCGTCACACCCCCGAATACTCATTCGCTCATGGGCTTCGATACCGTCTTTCGCGAGCTCACCAAACGTTCCCGTCCGAGTCTTGTCTCTGCACCCCCCGTAAGTCTCTCTTTGCCCATCTTCTCTAGATGGCCCTGATCGCGCGTTCCAGACGGAAGGGATCGGCACCCTCCGTTCCCATCTGACCGGGCCCGCCTTTGAAGATGATGGTGGCATCAGCTCAGAAGAGGATGACAATGACTCGGATGACGACGATGACGACGACCTCTCGGTCCCGCATTTGCCCCGTCTCCACATCCCTCCGCCCATGATCCACATCGATAAAAGCCCCGGGCCGGACAGGACGCCTGGTACCGCCCGCCCCTCTCCCGCCGTGGAGTCGACGATACCTACGCCTGTCACACCCACGCCATCTTCAACGCCCCGCAGTAAGCTACCGAAATTGTTTGTTCGCAGACCACCATTGTCGACGCGTCCGTCGTACGAGGGCGCGCCTACCCCCACGCCTCTTGCGATAGATATATCGGTCCCAGCAATTTTGGTTGCCCCACCACCAGCGACGGCGATAGGGAACGTGTCACCTGCCCCACCGCCCTCGCCTATCCCTTCTTATTTCGGACATCGTCGGTCGGCGAGTGCGGGATCCATTCCAACCATGAGCAACGTCACCAAGCAACGTTTCAAGCGATCATGGGCGACGAACAAGAGTGCCGATTACAACTTTTCTGCGGCAAACGATATCGTCGGGATCGTCATGTTGGAGATTCAAGGCGCGACGGATCTTCCGAGGCTCAAAAACAGTAAGTAATGGTCACTTGTATTGGAGTTAGGGTAGTTGACTGTGCCTGCCCGCGCCCCTCGTGAATGATCTAGTGACGCGTACTGGCTGGGATATGGATCCCTTTGTTGTCATCTCGTTTGGCAAAAAGGTGTTTCGTACGCGTGTCATTCGACATTCTCTGAACCCGACATGGGATGAGAAGCTCCTCTTTCACGTGCGACGCTACGAGACGTCGTTCAAGGTCCAGATGACAGTCCTCGATTGGGACAAGTTATCTTCGAACGATCACGTGGGCGATGCTCGGTTCGACGTCTCGGAGCTTGTCAAAGATGCTCCACAGCCAGATCCAAAGACCGGGTTGTACGGCGACGCGGATGATGGCAGTCATTCCATGAAGGACTTTCATTTGCCGTTGACGACGGCCAAGGAGGTGTCTTGGGAAGCGAAATACAACCCGGTGCTTCACTTTAGGTCTGTATTGTCCCTTTTCGATGTCATCTGGCCGAGGTGTTTGAACTGAATCGTGTCGTGCTCTGCAAGAGCCCGGTTTCAGCCGTACGATGCGTTGCGCCAGAGGTTCTGGGCTCAATATCTCTTGCAGTATGACACGGACGATACGCACACACTGTCGCACCTCGAGATCACGTCCATGCTCGATTCGCTTGGATCGACGCTCTCGACACAAACCATCGACTCGTTCTTCCTCCGATATGGCAAGAGACCGGCAGAAGACGAGCTGACAGTACCCGAAGCTATCATGTGTCTCGAAAACGAGCTCTGTCGACCGCGCAGTGAAAGGAAACGATTGAACACGGAAGACAGTTTTGCTGACAGCGGGTCCTCGCCCACGCCAGGGGACGAAGATAATCGTAGCCCGGGCAAGTTCTTTTTGGAGGGCCTGGACTTTTATGGGCCACCGTTGAGCGTTTTGCTGACCGACGAATCGCCGACGGAACATGCGTCGTCTATGCATCCCACTCCGCTGGAACAGTTCTTGGCAGAGCCGAGCGAACGTTCGTTGGTACACGTGGCAGAGCCACTCTCAACGTCTTCAACCGCCTCTTCAATCCATGCGTCCCGCAAGTTCAGCTTAGCATCGTCGGATTCGGAGGACGTTTCTTCCAACGCGGCGCTGTTTGGCTCGTCTGCCAACGAAGACCATCATTTTGAGCGGGTCATCAACATCAAGCACTGTCCATTGTGTCATCGCCCACGATTGAATTCCAAGGCCGAGGTGGACATCGTGACGCATTTGGCTATCTGTGCGAGCCAGGATTGGGCCAAGGTGGACCGGATCGTTGTGGGCAATTTTGTCACTCCCAGTCAGGCGCAACGGAAATGGTACACGAGGGTCATGACCAAGGTGTCTAGCGGGAATTACAAACTCGGCGCGGTAGGTGGATGTTCTTGTTTGCTATGCACGTGTTGCTCATCGACATGTTGCTAGAACTCGGCGAACATTATTGTACAGAATCGGATGACGGGGCTACTGGAGGAAGAAAAGATGCAGGTGTATGTCCGATTGGGCATTCGATTATTGTACAAGGTCTGTCTGCCGTATGTTGGTTGAACGGTGATTAAGGGTGATGGCGACCCACTTTCATATTGTAGGGTGCGCGAGGGCGGATGGAAGGTGCGCGGGGTGAGTGACTTGTTCACCCTTGTTGTCGTGTGTTTGAAGTCTCCTTAGCGCGCCGGTTGCTCAAGTCGTTGTCGATCAAGCAAGGGATAAAATACGATTCGCCAGAGTCGACTCGAAACATCCAGGCGTTTATCGATTTTTACAACCTCAAGGTAGACGAATTTCTAGATCCTGTCGACTCGTTTAGTATGTGATGTTCTCTGATTGTCGAGCGATGCGTGATGATGGTGATTGGGTAGAAACGTTTAATGAATTCTTTTATCGGTGAGCATGTGTGTTGGTGTCTGTGTCTCGGAGGATTGATCCTTGTATTGTCCTTTTTCAACACGACAGGAAACTGAAACCGGGCGCCCGACCGATTGATTCACCTGACGACCCCACGCTCCTTGTTAGCGCCGCCGACTGTCGTCTCATGGTATTTGAGACTGTCTCGGAGGCAACACGTCTTTGGATTAAAGGACGCGATTTTACGATCGGACGTTTGCTTGGGGACGCCTATCGCGAGGAAGCGGAACGCTATGTCGGTGGGGCGCTGGCAATTTTCCGATTGGCACCACAGGACTATCATCGCTTCCATGTACCCGTGGATGGGGTGATCGGAAAGATGACGGATATTGTAGGGGAGTATTACACGGTCAATGTGCGTGTCGCGTTTCGGCGTCGGTGCTGGCTGACCCGGATGGCATGGTGAACAGCCTCAGGCGATTCGGAGTGCCTTGGATGTGTACGGGGAGAACGCACGCAAGATTGTTCCGATTTCGAGTGCACAGTTTGGACGCGTCATGGCGGTCTGCGTCGGTGCGATGATGGTGGGGAGCATCCACACGACGGTGCACGAGGGCCACCAGGTCACGCGTGGTCAAGAACTGGGGTATTTTGCGTTTGGTGAGTTTCCGATCTTGATCGGCGTGGTTGGCCGAGGACGCTGACGTGAACGTTACAGGTGGGTCGACGATTGTGGTGTTGTTTGAAAAGGGGGCGGTGGAATGGGATGAGGACTTGGTGGTGAATGGACGTGCGTCGCTTGAGACGCTCGTGCGCGTGGGGACGAGGATTGGGCGGTGTCGGAAGGGGACGGGGACGACGACGAATGGGGGACATAAACCATGACAGTGACGTCGGGACGGATCAAGGTCATAACGACCATGTTTTGTTTTTCTCGCTGACACTTTTTTACAACTAGACTTTACAATACAAGTCGCGTAGTTGGTACAGTATTGATCAGGTGACCTGTCACTTTTGGCTGTGGCAACACTGCCATTAGAAGGCATAGGAGGCTGTGTGGGGCGGGGTATGATAATCGGTTTGGACACTAACCGAGCCTGCGTTTGCATCGCCTCCGAACCCTTTTTATCGCTGTCATCAAGTTGCCAGCGGGGTCATCTTCATCTTCATCCCATCCCATTACCACCACCCTCCAAGACAACATGTCTGGTTTACTCAACACGCTGGTGAGCGCCGATCCACTTGCTGTTTGATCGCACTTTGAATGTATGTATTATGCCCTAGCACGACATGCACCAACAGCACAAGGAGAGACGTGAAGCACGACATGGTCGCGGAGGCCACAACCGTGACGATGACGGCTATGACAATAGCAACAACAATAACAACAACTATGGATCGCAGCAGCAGCAGCAGCACAATCGGCCTCCCTACCAGGGAGGCGACAACGACGACGAGCCGCGCCGTCCCCCGTATTCATCCCAAAGCCAAGCTCAAGGACAAGGACAAGGCCGAGGCTACGCCCCGCCATCGGGTCCCCCGACAGTAGGCCATGGCTCCTTGGGTGGCCTCGATCGGGGCGATTTCGCTTCGGATGCGGATATTGATGGGATGGTTGCTTCTGGTGAGTTTGACGGACGACGGGGCCAAGGACAAGGATATGGTGGCTCGAATCTAGAGCACCAAAATGCGTACGGGCGGCACGATGTACCGGCGGGGTAAGATGGGCTTTTGCGTCGATGGTGATCGTTGTTGCGTGTCTCTTACTCGGGTCTAGACAGCATCCGGGTCAGGGGTATGGAGAACGGGCGAACGAGTATGGGCGCTCAGGCTACGATGCGCCATCGGGGTATGTACTTTGATGGCCTCGTGGTCGTCTTGCCGATGGGTTGTCTTCTTTTCTTCTAGAGGGCCTCTGGGTCAGGGGTATGGAGAACGTGCGAACGACTATGGGCGCTACGATGCACCATCGGGGTACGTCCACCGATGGATTTATATCTGTGGATGCTTCATGTAGACGTTCCTTTTTTCTCATTCGCTTCTAGACCGCCTCCGGGCCAAGGCTACGGAGGACGTGCGAACGAATATGGGCGCTACGATACGCCATCGGGGTGCGTTGTATTCTGTCGATGCTTCGTGCAGATGTTCCTTTTCTCATTGGCTTCTAGACCGCCTCCTGGTCAGGGGTACGGAGAACGTGCGAACGACTATGGGCGCTACGATTCGCCATCGGGGTATGTACACCGATGGAACTGTGTCCGCCAATACTCAGTGATGTGTGTAGACCTCCGCCTGGCCGAGGTTATCAGAGCCAAGAGTCCTCACAGCAGGGTTACGGCAGAGGCTCTGGTTATGGCGGAGGTTCTGATCGCCCGAACCAGTATGACCCGCCGCAGACACAAGGCCGCGCTCAGTACGACCCTCCTCAGGCTGGTTATGGCAGAAGCCAGGGTAATGCACCCTCTGGCGGGTTCAGCTCCTCCCGCGATGGGGGTGACGGGTACGGTTCTGGATACGGTGGACCAACCAATGATCGTAGCGAACAACGGCGAGGCGAGGCTGCTGATTACTACAACGCGCCTGGTAAGATATGCCTCGTTAGCTGCTGCATGTATGCGGTCTGATCGTTGCATCCAGGCCAAGGCCAAGGTGACCGCTATGCAAATGTGGCAAAGATGGCGCAACAGCACGGGGAGGATGATGACCCTGAGCTGTACCGCCAGGCTACGCAGGGCTTGCAGGAGAAGATTCAGGCGCAAGCACAGTCTCGTCCTCCCAGGAGGGATAACGAGGACGACGATTACACGGCACACGTCGATGCGCATCGCAAGGCATACGGGTGAGTGAAGAGCGAGTGGTACGATATGGGTTGGGTTGTGATTGCGTTCATTAGGGGAGACGATCATGGACCGATGGATGCTGACGCAATCGGGGCGGCAGCGGCGATGGAGGCGTTTAAACAGACTGCTTCGAAGGCGCCTGCCGGTGGATTTCAGGCAAGCAAGGCGAGTGGAAGTCCTTCATCGAAGCCAGGAAAGGTTGCGCAAGAAGAGGAAGAGGAGGAAGAGACCGCTGCGGCACGTGGGGGTTCCGGTGGTGGAATGCAAGACAAGTTGGTGCGTAGTGCGAGATGGTCTGTAGCAATGGCTGATAAGCACGCAGATGGCACTTGCCATGTCTCATGCGGGCAAGTTGTTTGACAAGAAGAATGCAGGATCGAGTGGTGGGAGCAAGCCACAGGACAAGGCACAAGGTGTGTGCTATTTTGATACGACGGGGGTGTGTTCTTAATATGCTTTGCAGCAATGCAATCGGCCGCTGTGACTGCGATGCAGCTGTTTTCCCAGTACAAAACCAAGGGCGCGTTGGACCCGAGCGACATGCAAAAGGTGATGGGGCTTGCCATGAATTTAATGTAACAAGAATCAAGTTTGTATACACATTGTAGGAACAAGTTCGGAAATTACTACAACCTGGTGACCGGCTAAAAATATTTATTTATCTTTGATGCGAAATTGGCTATAAATAGAGTGGCATATAAAGCCCGCAGAGACAGGTCAACGCACAACCTTTTTTTTTCCCCGTTTCGTTCTGCTCCTACGACACTCTGCACCTCGTTGAGACATGTCTCGCTCCGCTCTTTCTGCCCTCATCGCTGTCGCCATCGCCTCCCGGTCGGCCTTTGCCCAGCCCGACCCCGCTGACCCCACTCCCCTCACCGCAAAGACATACGCGTATCCAAGCGGCATCGTTGGTATTCCTCTCTTGTCACGGCCGAGCACTAACCTGGCCATTCTCCCATACTAGCCTTACCAAGTAGACCCCGTCACCAGCGCCATCCGTGGTCCCCAGGTCGGTTTCAACATTTGCAACTCGACGACCCAGAACCAGGAGTCAGAATGTCAGACGTCCATGGCCAACAACATTGATAGTATGTCTGTCTTCACATTCCAATTCCTTTTCCTCATCTATTTTACCACCAGACTTCTGTATCTGGGCTCCTCCTCAGCCAAACTCCACCATTGGTGACACCGAGGCCTATGAAGTCGCCTGGTGCTCCAAGCCTGGCTACGGTACTCGTCTCATCCCAGCGGGTGCCCTTACTGGTGTCCAAATGCTCATCACCAGCGAGTATATCCAATGGGCCGGTTTCATCGACCAAACTTTGGTCAACTTGGCTGCCGATGACTACGGAGGAGAACTCGACCCTCACGGTGCCGACTTGGTTCGTCCTTGTCCATGTCATATTGAATCCCGTTCTCACTGTTATTGTTCAGCGTGGGAACCCTCTCGGTGGTCTCATGTACTCGAACGCCTTCCCCACGGTCGGTGCTAACAACAACAGCTACACGCAGGTCATGGACTGGAACAGGCAAGTGCTTGCGTCGCATCTGTATCTGCCTCCCTTAACCAGCATTGCAGCTTCATTGGTGGAGACACGTTCTGTCTCACAATCTGTAACCCCTCGAGTTCTTCGGCCGATCAGTCTTCTTACTGCCAGAACATTTACGACCGCATGGGCTGCACTTACAACATGCCTAACAACGCCAAGAACGGTACCTTTGAAGTTTGCGAATCTGATCTCAAGACCCCCGTCGGCATCTACGTCGAGAACGGCGTTACCATGACCTTCACTCAGCCTTACAGTGGCGACTTCACCCCTCCGTACACTCCGGTTGTCCCCGCGTCTTCCAGCTGCACTACTTACCAGTCTGCTGCTCTGTACACGGGCCTGCCTACCGTCTCCGCTGCTTCTACCACTGCTACTGGTGCTTCTCAAACCGGTAAATCTACTAGTACCGGCTCTTCCGCTCCAGGTTCACCCACTGGGACCACGAACGGTGCTCCCGCTCTTGGTATCTCCTCTGTTGCTGGCATTCTCGGCACGCTCTTTGCAGTCGCCTTCCTCTCATAAAAACCCTCCGAATTTGATCCCATTGCTCTGCTACATCTAGTTATGGAATAATGCACTCGAACATGGCTACCAGTACTGCCAGATCTTAGTACGTTGACGCGATATGTTGTTGTGGTTATTTCATGGAGATTTAGCACGGACCTTGCTTTGCTCCATTTTTTGTGCGTGTGTTGAACACTGGCACTAGCCTGTCTCTTAAGTAAATACCCTGGTGCATCAAATTTAATCTACACTTTCTGTTTTTAAAGGCATGTACGTAGGAGGATGTCTGTCATGTCATTGCTTGCATTTGGACTAGATCAAAAGTTTGAATATTCGGTCTACATGCCAAGGCACTAATGTAGTCTGGGCCATGGACGGATGTTTGTAAATTGTGCCCTCAGATAACATGGGAGAAATCATGCAAGCGAGGCTACGCTAATGTGAGACATTCAACGGCCGTCAGGCTTCGGCATCCCGATATCGGCTACATCACGAGTCTCCTCCGAGTCGGTACATGCCTTGCACGGTGTCAATCATCGGGGACGAACCGTTACCGGTAGTCCAGTGTCACCGTCAAATTGAGAACAAGCTGCCAAAGGAATCATCTCCCAAAACCTGATCAAACAACCAACCATCACCAGAGGAAGATGGGCTATTTTCAGCACTGTTCGTTTGCGAGTTGCACGACATGTACGTACGTGAGACGTGAGACATGGTTCTGCCAAGCAACTGCGCCCATAAGTGCGGGTTCGCGTCTTCGAGAACGACTCGATGCCCAATGGCGCAATGCATGTACCGCATTCGAACTCGGGACCTCGACGGTGTTGGGCTCAGGACACGGTGATGGTGACGTTCTTACAAATATAGGGATCGGATGCATCGCAGTGATTCCAGGTACCGATGCATGCCGGTCCAAGTTGAAGTGTGTGAGGGTCTAGCACTGCGCTAGTGGAAGCAGAGCTTGGTTGGGTTCACCCAGAAGTTTGCGGTGATGATAGTGATGCGCCTAGCATACGAGAACAGTGACAGGATACTGAGTTGTTGTTACAAGTCATCAGAGAGCATTGAGTACGTGACGAAATGAAGAAGGCCCGGGAGACGACTCAAAACGAACCTACGAGAGTTAGTCACAAGTACAACTTACCATGTTGTGTGACTGCGTCGAGGCCTTACTGGGCAAATCAGACGGGTCGTACACACTGGACATGGACTGGACATGGTGCAGGAGACAGCGCAGTCGCCACAATTGGTAAGCCTGTCGTCGTCGTGGGGCCTGTATGATTGCATCATGGGACGGTACCGTTGTTGCCATTGGTAGGCCTGTCGTCGTCATTGTCG